>SIXB01001570.1:0-38705 GCA_007018985.1 Anopheles bwambae
AGTCGGGCGACGCGCACCGAATCCTCGATCTTGAACACACCCTTGGACCGGTCGATCCAGCGGATCGCGTTCTGGTGCTGTTCCGGGCAGGCGAGCAGCTCCTTCAGAAACTGCCACAGATGTATGTGGGACCCACCGTGCCGGGCCTTGGCCGGGGCAGGTGCTCCGGATGCTCCCGTGGTGGTGGCGCTGGTGGCGCTTGTGGATGGACCACCGGCTGAAGATGAGCTGCCAGGGCTTTCCAGCGGCATGTCTTCGTCGTCATCTAGAGGTGAAAAGAAAAAGAGCGAGAAAAACAAACATGAAACAAATGATAAATTGTGAGTGAGGAAGATCTTTTTTTGAAGAAACGTGAAAGATCCCCACATGACTAAGCGATTTCACAACCATGGGAAAAAACATGAGAGTTTGTGATTTTGGGCTCCAATGTGGTTTTTGTGGCCTTCACCTAATTAGTTTGATGAGGGGTTTCGCCGATATCATCGCAGATTGCTATCTGGTGAAAGATTCTGAGAAATTGCACAAGGTCCTAACAGAGTGAATGAATCACATTACGTGAGATTAAATGTGATTGGAGTTTCATCTTTCATGATCTTGAAGATTTCATTTGAGTTCCATCAAATATTTTTGGAAAACCTTAAACTATGAGTGCCAGAATGTCGTTGTCGATTGCTTGGAACTCTCTAGTAAGATCTTTAGTAAACATAAAGCACATAATCAATGATAAACAGACATCAAACCCTCATCAAAGCCTCAAACGACTTCCTTATAACCTCACAAGAGTTCAATCTAGAGAAAAGATTCTACAAAAACTTTCCTTTTTCAAACACTTCAATCCAGCATGTCCTCGGCAAATGATTTCAATCATCTCCCTTCCCGCATTTGCTCTTCGGCAAAGCTCACCCATCGAAAGCTACAACACACAGCCCCTCTACACACACACACAGACTGCGCTAAATGCCAAACGGTTTCAGACACATTCCGGAGCGCTTGTGTCACTGTGCCTGTGAATTAATGGTCGCGTTAACACCGGGACCGAGACAAGTCTGTTTCTCGCCGCGGTGACACCGTCGTGGTCGCCACTGCCGCGACAGAAGGGGAAAGTATAAGACAAAGGTTTGCAGGCTCGCGAGCTTCGAACCACTGCTCAATTACCATAGGCAGGGGAGGAGGTATGCAAATATGAAAGGTCCTGCACCTCCCCGCATGTCTGTCATGGTGTGTTTTAAAGTAAAACAAGAACAACAACAAAAAACAAGCGTTCCCTTCGATTCAAAATGCATTGAAAGGATGGAGAGCGATGAAAAACAATTATTTGAAACCAAAAAAAAACTTGTTACACGTAAAATGTGTGATTAAAGTCTTTTTTTTATAAAATCCCAAGGTCCCACAAATAAAGTTGGAAGACTGGTTAATAATAGTCTTGCTGCCCGAAGGTGAATTGAGATGGATCTTATAATCAGGTATTATTATTGGCTGTGGCGCTTCGGGACACACGCGCTTTCCCCCTGAGAGACGGAGCGAGAGGGTGGCCAACCGACTACAAAACTTCAACGTCTCTTTGGGTGAGATTGAGAGGGATTGAGAGGAATGGTTGGTGTGAGACAGGACGGGTGCGAACGAAATGAAGCATGATGGTAGGCCGGGTGCCGGTTTGGCAACACACCGCACGAGACGCGACGCGATCGAAGATCAAGCAGAGAAAGCAAACATTCGTGGCTGATGAGGTTGACTATTTACCTCATGACGGGGATGCGGGGATGAAGGTCTCTTTCTTCCCTACTTTCTCGATCTTTCTTCTAGTGCTTCTTGTTGTTTTTTTTCTTCCTGCGGTTGGTTTTCAATCGATAAAAGGTAAACCTCAAGGACGTTTGCGATGAGGTTATGTAGTAGGCAAGCAGCAACGACCGGGTGCGCCCGTCTCTGCCATCTTCCACCGGGTGCACCTTCGGAGAAGTGAAAGATTGTCCCTCCCTCTCCCCCCCACTCCTCTCGCGGGCCGGAGGTTAGTGGATATGGTGAAAATATGTGACCAAAGCGGCGACGACAACGGGAGCGCGTAAGTGCCTTCCAAACGATGATGGAGCCATTTTCTTTGGCCAAAGCCACACTCGAATTACCTTTCCCGGGCAGGGGTGGTGTTTGGACGGCCACTTTCTCCCACCCACCGCATCATGCGGGTGACTAGTTTTTTTTTTTGCAGCACTCTTCCTCTCTTTCCCTATCTGCCAAGTTTGCTGGCTGCGTCGAAATTAGTGGTGCAATTTCGCATGTTACCATCAAACGGCGTCGTTCGTTTGCGTTGTTTGGTTTTCTTAAAACGCAAAAAGATTAAAGACTGAGTGGAAGGGAGAGAGAGACAGAGCGAGAGAGAGAGAGAGTGAGAGATAACTCATCCTACCCTCTCTGTATTGAAATAACAAACTTTTGGAGCAAGGGGTGGCTTGTGCTGTTGGGAGGAGGGATGGTTTCGTGGGGTGTGAAGAAAACAAACTCTCTTCTCTTGGCACACGGCACGGCAAATTAGCCAAAGTTACGTGAAGGAAATAATACGCAGTGAAAGAGCGCTGTTGCGTGCTGTGGATGCGAATGCGTTGCTCAATTGCAATCGGGTTACGATCGAAAGTCTGGGGCGTTGTGTTTTTTTTCTTCTTCGTTTCTTCGTTTTTCGGGTTCACAGGGAAAGAAACTGTTTGTTTATCATATACACAACACCTCTGGCAAAAAAGGTAAAAGTCAGTCTTGACGGATTGCAAGCTGTGCTGCTGCATTCTGGAATTGAATACACAACGAGATCTTTTTAATGGAAAATTCCATCCAAACTTCAACTCCAACTCCAACATATTTTTACATAGCATCGGAGCTATTTCTCGAACAACGAAAAAGCTTGTGTTAATTAAACACGCTTCTGAAGGGATTAAAAAAACCGTATGCATAATAGTGAATGTTTTTCGAAGTTGGGGTTGTTTGATTTTGATCCCGAAACCTGTTTCCTTTCCCCCAATTGTCAACCCCAAAGGAGCAGAAGCAATGGGGAACTGGGAGTCAGTGTCAGAAAGTAGAGGAAACGTAAAGCAAAACTTGCTCAGTTTAAGAAGTAAAGCAACAAAAAACACACACAATCCATCCAGCTCCAGACACACACACAGGCGGGTGGAGAGGTGAACACAGGACGCGAGCAAGAAAGGAAGGAACAAACAAGCGGGAAGGGAGAAAGACCTTTGCCGTTTTGCTGATCGTTATTCCGAAGGTCGTTCCAAGGCGAAATGGTTTCTCGCGCCCTCTCGCGTGGACGGTGTGCCGTCTTGCGCGCGTGTATTTGTTGCGCGGAGCGAGGTAAAGGGACAGGTGAGCGAAGGGCGCTTGTGTATCTACCACGGCGCAACAGCAAAATCAATTTCACCAGAGAAAGTCTTGTCCAGAAGCGGCGCAGTTGATCGGTTAAGGTACGGTGTGCGCTGCGCTGTGAGGAGAAGAGCGCGGTCGTCGATGCTTAAGCGCAACGGTCGACGCGATGTGTATCGATACGACGGCAACAGTGTTTGTGGTAGGATTGGTTTTTCAATGGTTGGTGTGATTTTTTTTGTTGGAGTAGGAGTTCCATAAGTTTGAATACTTTAGAGGTACTTTGGAGGGGGGAAAAGGGTGATCTTCAGTTAACAGAAACATGATCTGATTGTTATAAAATAAGAAGAATTTTATTGAAATAAATGCTTCTTTTTAAGAATGATCCTAAAAAATGGCAATGGCACTTCTGAAATCCCGAGGATCGCGGAAGCATAGCACATGCAGGTTTCAAACAATAAAAGACGATCATTTGTTTCGTCTAGAAATTGAAGTTACTTCGTATGGACGAAGCCTCTTTGGTTCCAATCACGTAGAATGCTCAAAAATTCAATATCCCAATTGCAAAGACTAAAATAGAACTATCTGTTCCTATTTCCCAATATTCCAATAGTATCTGGCAATGTCCTATTTGCAAAAACTCCAATAGATTTATCTATTCCTATATTCCAACATCAGAATAGCACATGGCAATATCCCAATTGCATAGATTATAATACTAGATTATAGAATTCTTTATCAACTTACCGTCACTGATATCTCCATTCATTGAGTCACTGTCGAAGTTCTCCACCATCGGTGGACTGCTGCTTGGGCCGGGCGTAACACAGCTGCTACCACTGCCAGTACCAACGCCGGCCATCATCACACCACCCAGCCTACTGTCCGTGGGTAATCCAGCAGCAAAGCTAGATCCATTGCCATCGCCAGACACTGGAGCGCATCCCATCGACGAGATGACGCCACCGGTAGAAGTGAGACTGTCGGTAACCATACTATCGACCGTAGCATTATCACCGACCATTAGCCGATTGATCTGCTTCCACAGATCAAGGTAGCCGTGCAGCTTATCACCACCCTGTGTACGGAAGATATGCGCAAGATGAGGTGAGATGGATTAGTGAAGGAGTCTAGAATACGCATCTCCAACGCCCCTTCAAAGCTCCCACTCCACAGAGCATTGGAATGGAATGTTCCGCAGAAACGGAGTATGCGTCCCCAACGGATGGGGAAGACTGGTTTTTTTTTTTGTTTCACCGAGCGAGGTTAGCAAAAGGGTTGTGGGCCGAGACGTGCTGTTACGACTACGGAGCGATACGGCCGAGCGTTACAAATACATAAAATCGCGGTGAAAGTGAAAAGCCGCCCGGCGAAGCGAATGCGCCGAGCGGGCGTCCAAATGGCACAACAGACACACGGGGCACACACACACATATACACACATGGTCGAACCAGTTTTGCGGTTAGAGTGGATGACTGGTGAGCGAATCGAAATCCATGGGCACATAAAAAAAGACGACCACGATGAGTAGCAGAGCTAAAGCATACAGCGATTTTTGGCGTACCCCTGTGACGGGGTGACGCTCTCCAGCTGTGGTTGTGCGCGTTTGGCCTTCTCGCGATCGCTTGCTGTATAGAGCGAGAGAGGCTGACGTCATCGAGGTGTTGGAGATCTGTTCGGTAACCGGGCCTTGGACCTATGTGTGTGGTTGTGTGTTTGCCAACAGTTTTGTGCGATCGTGCTTACCTGTGGTATACGACGGACAAACTCCTCCAACGGTAACGCTGCCAGTTGGGCACCATTTTCCGGGAACAGGGCGGCAAGGTTGTCTAACCGGGGCAGGAAGTACTTGCCCATCGCCAGCTCCAACCACTGATGGACCTTGGCCGTTGTCCACTGCTTGGGATCTGGGAGAGGCAGCAAATGAAAGGAAATACGTTATAGAGCATTATTGGCATCACATTATTCAAGAAATTAAGATCTCCCATGATCACTTACCGGAAGAGATGCCCAGCTCGGTACAGGTCGCCTGCATACCGTTCTTCATCTCCTGCAGGGCGAACTCAAACACCGGCCCAATGTCGGCATGGGTCGTCAGCCCTCCGATCAGCGAATCCAGCTCTAACGGTTTCAGATTGTGCCGGCGCTGGAAGCTGGTGTCCTGTAGATGCTCCCGCAGTATCTGGAATCCACCGGTCTGCGGTTTGCTGACGGTGCCAGATGGTGGCTGCTCCAGCGGGCCCGAATAGTTCGGTTCCACCTTTACGAAGCCCGGCGAGGGCGACTGTGACTGATGGTGGTACGGCGATGAGTCACCGAGCAGCGACTCCAGATCGATGCTGGTTTCCGCTCCGGAATCGTACTCCGTCTTGATGATCGGTTGATCCAGCAGACTGCCCGCCTGGTGCTGATGTTGATGGTGGTACGGCGACACGGTACGGTGCTGATGGCCCGTTTGCTGGTGCGGATGGTCCAGCAGCCCGTAGGACGAGGCGGTCGATTCCGGCGATGCGGGATTGCTGCTAATAATGCTGCCGCAGCTGCTGTAGCCGCTGCTGCTGCTGCTGCTCCAACTGTCCGACCAGGCCGTCGACGGGTGCTCCTGTTTCATCGGCTGCATCGGCACGTCGTGAAAGATCGTGGCCGGTATGTACTCCGGGCTTTGGGCGGGCTGGCCGCCGTACGACTGCTGCTGCTGGTGCAGCTGGGACTGGGGGCTTAGCGGCACTTCGCCGTCGTTCGGCAGGTTGACGGACAGGTCGAACAGTTCCGCGTACGAGGCGTACACGTCCGACGTATAGTTACCGGCCGCCGGCACTGTTTGCGGTGTCTGCGGAGAGGACAGAAGAGGAACCCAAAAAAGATATTGAATTAGAATTAGTGGGATCAAGAATGTAGTCCAAACATTGCGAAATGTCAACGGTGACACTCACTACTAGCAACTAGATCACAGACGAACACCACACACACGCGCGCCCGAGAAGCGTGTATCGAGCCTTCCAAACCATATCACAGACTGACACACGCTTCCAGACCTAGAGCAAGGTGTAGTAGGCAAGCGCAGTTTGCCTGAGGCGATTCTAGCCATCTTACGAATCTAACTCTCGCCCCTGCCCCTCGCCAAACTAACACACAAACAGAGAGAACAGCAAACGTAGTACGTTTCGCGAATTCCTTTCCACCTCGGTGTATTGCTCTGGCCCGTTCTCCTCCCTGTTGGGGCCTAAGCCCCCATGTTTCCAACGTGTGTAGTAGAGTCACAACCGTCGTTGACGTCGGTGTGGGAACGTCAGCAGCTATCGTCAAGTAAAAAAAAAGACTATCAAGCACTATGCGCGCACTAGCAGGTAAGGTAACCCATTCTACTACGCCATCGTTTCGCGTAATGCCATTTCCTGCTCTACACTGTGTCACGTTTTTTTTTGTTCTCTCTCTCTCCCTGTGCCTCTCTCTCTCTCTCTTCTTCCGGGAGGCGTTTTAGCGTTCTGAATGGATTCGTCTTATTCTCAGGCACCTCAGGCATCAAAACACACACAGCAACACACACAGAAGCTACTGTTGTTTCGTCTCCTTTCATCTACTCCCAGGGGGGCGACCTGACAAACAAGTTGGAGCGGAGCGCTGCTGGAGCTTCGTGCATGGAGGTTCTAGCGCCTGCGTCATCTCAACCGGCTAACGGCTATGGCAAGGTGTACACATCGTCGGGTCGCATTAGTATTCGCAAACGACAGGCGCACAGGCTCCAAGGCCTACACGCTTCACTGGAGATTGTTGGGGCGCGCTGCTCGAGCTCACCTAGCTTCACCTGTGTGGAGCAGTGTGGGCTTTAGATCGTATCGATAGCGGAGCGCTTATACTCTTACCGCCGTGCTTTGGTCCCACCTGTTTCAGTAGCTCGTTCAGGAGCTGCTCGGCCACCCGGGCCAGTTGCTCCATCATGAGGGTGCTAGGCTCCCGCCCAGCACCGTCACTGTTCGAAGATCGTTTAGGCATATTCGCGCGGTGGTGCTGGTTGTGTGTCACTTGTGTCACTATTGAAGAGCCTTTACGCAGCTCGCTTGGTTGCGCCCCCTTTTATAGTTGCGCTGAGTGCTCCTCAGGCGCTTCAGGCAATTCGCACTAATCAAAAAAACATCTCATATCAACTATCTTCCTTGTACGCCTTATCACGGGGACGTTCTTTTCGCAGATCCTATCGAACCAATTCCAACTAGGGTTCGAGGGGGTTAAGATTCTATTACATAAATGGCACCAAACATGGGTGCGGGTCTGATAAGAGACGCACTTCTAGTGGGCCCGGTCCAGTTCTTGGAACTGTACTAACTTTGTTGCAATGCCGCCATATTTTGATGGCTGTTTTGGTCAGATACTTCATCAGCAACTTCATCATATCTTCGAATCGATTCAAATTCTGTGTCCCAATTGGTCCAGCCTCGGACCTCACCGGAGCACCAATGGGAGAGGCTTTGGGCTCCAGCACCTAACAAGGGGCGGACTATTGTCATTACCTGGCAGTGTAGAGGAAATGTCCTGAGGGGCGGGTTAGACAATCAGAACAGCAGAAAAGGTCGACACAAACTCGTTTTCCATCTTGCTAATGGCTTGCTTCACCACCCTATACCTATACCGGTACGATCGGTAACGTAATGATCTAAATTTAGCTCACAACTTGGACGTACGTCTCGCACGTCAAATAATCGCTCAATCATCGTCTGCTGTGCGGGGACGGGGGAGTCGTACAGTTTTGCCGATCGTTTAAGATCATCCAGCATGATCCAGCAATGTGACCGAAAAATTGCAAACGATGATCATTGAAGACGTTAGTTCCAGTGTGTGTGTGTGTGTGTGGCAAGATCATCGGCGTGGCATCGCTTTTCCACCTATACCCGACGGTACTACTAGCTTGACGTCAGCATCGATAGCACTGATCTGATCGTTTGTGACGCTCGGAAAAGTACCTGCACGCCTATGTACCGGGGGAGATCGCCGGGTGTCGATTAGTGGGAAATCGTTTATTGCCACTGTTTCCGATGCTCGGGAAAAGCTGTTTCGGATCATTGTGTTGTGAAGCGGTTTTCGGTGGGAAATATAGTGCCCGACATCAAATGACGTTTCTCGCTGCATGTATTATTGCCCCGTTCTCAGAACCTCCGGGCCCGCTCCAACGTTCTAGTGATCGTTCGCGGGCGCTACAATTTCCAGCGAAGTCTCGTCAGGCGCTGATGCATGTGCTTGCTTGTGGGTCGGTGTTAGCATTTCGCGATGGTGATTGGAATGGATATTTAGCTTTTCTCACTGGGGTTTGAATTAAACGCGTCACGCGTGTATTATTGACAACCGGGTGAAAATGTGTGCATTTGCAAATTTTGTCCCCATCTACAGTGCGCACACCAGGCCGCCGCCGCCGCACGATCGCTCACGAGCACGTACCGTACCGGTTGGATTGTTCTATGCTGGCACACCTTAAACTCCAGGGGATTGTTTATGCAAGTAACAACGACAGACGTGTGACATGCATCTCCCCTGTTCGGTGTGCGGCACCATAAATATTTATGTCAGCACGCTCTAGCATGGCGATTTCGCCCAACGACCGGCAGCGAATGGTGCATTTTTCGAGCCTTCCACACCCACGGGCTTTGCATTCAACCTGCAAATAGGCAGCAAATAAAAAAAAAAGTGGCAAACAAATTTACCGCTTCTCTTGCTTCACATCGGTACACAACTGAAGGGCTCAAAACTGTTTGGCAGAAGCGGCCAACTTTCTGTACCGAGTTGGCGAGCGCGCGAACGCACACAGAAATCTAATGAAGCTATCACACACTGCTCAAGAAAACACCGTCCCGCTGCACACTTTCGACAGCGACCGCTTCTCGCGCATTTTGGCCTTGTGTCTCGAGATCGTGTCTACCTTTCCCGACGACCACACCAGGGTACACCAGGGTGGCAGCAAGGTTCATTGCTAATTAAAGGCAAACCAGAACGATACCTGAAAGCTGGCAAACGATGCTCTCGATAAGGGCAATTAGGCAGCGCAGCCTCACCGAAGAAAGTGACCGACGTGCGCTCTAGAATCCAGATCCAGTAGAATGTACACGATCTTGGGATGGGCATGCCCATCGGCCGACTGGTTCTGGTCGGTGGCCACTTCCCAAGGTCTTCCTCTCATTGGCTCAGCCACGTTTGGTGATCTATCCCGGTTCGGTGGCAACTTTCCCTTGCAATCACACCACACCGCACGGCCAAGGGGACATCGATCTGGAGCAATTAAATTAAAGCCAAGTCCCAGTTTCCCTTTTGCGATTGTTGTGCGATGTTGTTGTGGCGCAAATAAAAAAGGGCCAACAGGTGTGGATCGCACTGCGGAAGTAGTAACTCTCGGCTTCGATGGGACCATATATGGAGGGGGCAGCGAGCAGCCAAGAATAGCAGGTTTACTGGGAGCAGGCTGGGCGCAGCAGCATCGAACGATGATGAATGGCGTTTTGGGAATTGGGCTGTGATGAATGAGGAAAAGAAATGAGTGATAGTGCATGTGGGTGAGTTATGGTCAGTCCGTGTGCAAGCCAGACGCTGCTTGTGGCAATATATCAGCAGCAGACATCAGAGCAGGTTTACGGGTGCTTTTATTGATCTATTTGTTGATTTGTTCTTTTGTAAGAAGAAATAATTATCATTATGTTAGGACCTTGCTCTAAAGATTTTCATACATGTTGATAACATGAAATCACTTGATCGCATTCTGAGTATTTTTCATAAAACTCAGGAATAATACATCTGTTTGAATTTAAATGTAAGAGATCGATTGAATCTTTCCAAAGCTCTCTTACTAACGATGCTGTCTCTTGAATGTTTCATGTAAAACAAGGCTTAGGTCGTCCTAAAGCTCTCTGGTGGGGATGGAATTACTAATTGATAATCATTAGTGAGAAACGGTTATCGTGTGATTTGATACAATTGACATGCTTTTATGGACTTTTCGTAATGTGATGTCACAACATGTAATAACAAAAACAAGACATTCGCGTTATCTTAACATCTGAGAGGACTAAAAGTGTGCCAGATACATTTTTGGCCCTAAATGATTCTTTAATGCATGCATTAAGATATATTTATGACTTCTTTGTTTACATCAAATAACCATGCTTGAGTCTAAACGACTTCTTCGCGTACGATAAAACATCCTAATGTCTTCTAGATTTAAGAAAGGGGGTCACAATCTTGAGATGGTGGTCTATAAATTACATTTATTCGTGTTTGAATTGTTATTCACTATTCCTGGTTTCCTGGCTGAATTCCGATTAAATTGTTTAACTATAAAGGTTTAAAAAAGTACACATTCAATGTCTTATTCTATTCGGCGTGTATGTCAGATGGTATTTCCCAAATCTAACGATTCTATCGGATCCTGTGCCATACGATCATCAGAGGCATTAAAGCTCACGAACATGTCCAACGCTGCTCAGGAAATTGTTTTGCTTCGATTGGTATGCCAATTTCATGTCATTCGTAATGGATGTTTGGTTTGGAACTAAAATCAATTCTATCGCCGTATAAGGAAAAAGTACGGTAGAAGAACAGGCAACAATAAATGCCATTTGAATCCATACCATTACTTCGACTTTAACCTTAACGCACACCGTACCACAGTGTACTGCAAAAAAAAACCCTCGCTAATGTGGAACAAGAGGTGTGTCATTTAGATTAGTCAGCAGTTTTTGGGTTTTGCTATGCAGCTACGATTTTGTATAATATAGCAAAGTAAATTTGCATGTTTGCATTAACCACGATGATGTAACTGTGGAACGGTAACGGACAAATCGATCGCCACGGTCATGCCCTTTTGCTCCGTTTCGAAGAATTTCGAAGAACTACAAATTCGTGATACAGCTACTGACACACTCACACACACAAAATCCCTCAACTCCAAAGCTTTTTGTACTAAAAGTAATAATTACACCACAGCGAATTCAACACGCAATCGCTTTTAACGTCCGCGGCGGCTGCCATTCTGATCCTCCCGTTAAGATATTATTTATAAATTTTCTTCCCAAAACCCGCCCCAAAAGCCTAAACCCTCAAGACCCTGCGGGGTGAGTTTTTGGGGCTGGCGCTGGTCACACTCATTAGTATGCAGGAATCTGGTAACATTATGCAAAATTAACTACCGATATGCGGAGCGTAAAGGCAGATTTTCGACGGAGGTTTTTTTGTTGCTGTTGGCTGCTGCTGCTGCTCAGAGCTTTGCGGAGGGACAACTTCGACACGCGGGGCAGCATGTAAACCGTCGCCTTCCTCTCTCAAGCCCGGGAATAAGCTCCGTCTCGAATCGAGATTCATTTACTGCTGCCATCCAAAGATCCAGCGAGGGCCCCAAATGTACGCAATAAACACGGCAGCAAATGAGTGAACACACCCGGGCGACCGGTTCTCCCCAATTTGTTGCTGTTTGCGAATGCTGATCGCGGAAGCAACAAAATTCGATTCGATTCGTGCTGCCATTTTGTTCACAGCCGTTTCTCTCTCTGTGTGTCTGTGTGCGTCTGTTCCACCGGAGATTCTATGGCCGCGCAGAGCAGAAACCTTTCAGAACGCGAATACCGGTTTCCTGCTGGTGATGGAGTGGGTAAGCTTTTCGGGGTGTGTGCGCGATCTCGTGATCTTCTCTCCGTAGTGCTGCTGTGCGCCGAAGCGACTCCGGCAACTATTTAACACCACTGTTTAGTTGCGGCGCAATAAGGGCAACCCTTGCCGTAGCGAATTGAAGCAACACTTTCGATTTCGAGAACAAGTCACGCTTTTGCGGGGTTGACTGGTGTTTACGCGTGTGACGGAAAACAGATCGCCTGTCGTAGGTTGAAGTGTTGTCCCGGAGCTTCGGATCGTTTCCTGGATTAGTCGCTGCACCTAGCACCCATCCACCGTAGGGTTTGCACAGACTCACTCCGCCAGCCTTGAGAAGCTGGTTCGGGGAGTCTGTTTCTTCTGTTTTCAAACTGGATTAATGTTGCGTAACTACCACGGCGCACGGTGCAGGAGAGTTCGATTTGCTTCGAGAGTCTTGCGAGCGAAGCTGCATTTTTGGGTCACTCCGGCCGGAGTGAAAGTGAAAGGCCAAACCCGAACTCCCTCCTCCCCCCTCCGTGTGTGACGTCAAGCATTTGAAAGCGCGCCACTGCCACCATGAATCAGATTTTCAACCAGTGCACCATCCAGTGTTGCACAAGCTCGGCGCAAGTGACCATGCAGAGTCGGTCTGAGTCAGCGATCGACGTCAAACGAATCTGTCCTTCGAGCATCGAGCAGCATCGAATTGGTTGGAAATTCCCAAACACACACACACACACGGTATCGATAGTATGTACCAGAGAATCGGCGCAGCATTGCAGAATCTCTCTCTCTCGCGTGCGCCTCTTTCCTCACGACCCATTACGTAAGGCGGTGGATCGAGCCCAAAACGGATAAAAAACGACGGCTTGTTGCTAATTCCATTGCTTCAAGAGTGCCAAGGGGGAAAACCCAACAACCGTACGGCCCTCATCGACCACGGCTCTCTTCATCGTAACAACAAGCCAGGTCCGCTTGTGCCAGCAGCGTGTACAGCCATCTTGAGGCAGTGGATGTGCGCGCGCGCGACTTCAATTGCGCGATGGCACAAGTGACGAACTCGTGTTTCGTTTCGCTTGCAATCGTGCTGTAATGCACTGGCGCTGGAGCCAAGATTCGGAGCAAGGATATCCAGGAAGCGGGTTGAATTCCATTCCCTTTCATCGACGTTGCTCGCTGTGGCCTCATGATCTCTGCTCCAACCACTGAGCGGCGGCGGAGAGGCGTAGACATTCACGTACATTCTTGCCTGCTCAGGGCAGACTTGAAAGGGGCCTTTGAATATGTGTCTCCCCCACGGGCTCAAGGTTGCCTGCAGGGAGTGCAGCATTATGGGCAATAGAATAGAGTTCTAAACGTTTCAGCGAGTGAAGGAAAAAAAGGTGTGTGTTGACGGTGTACACAAACCCCAGCCTGTCCGGTGGGTACGGTATAAAATATGGCGACCCGTCTCACCAGCCGCTGATGAAGAACCGGAGTCGTTTAAGCCGGATTTATGCGCGCCAGATTGAACGATTGTCACGACATGGGACAGCAAAATCAGATCGGTTTCCTGGTTCGGGTGGCACACCAAGCACTCCGGCCACGCTTTTGCCTTTGCTTCATTGTTGATCGCTGCGAAATGCGACTTTATCGTGCGCCAGAATCGCACCGATTGACGTCGTTTTGATTTGCTTTTGCCTCGCATGTTTCTGCAAATCAAGCTAAAGCTAAAAATAGAACCTTCTTAACGTTCTTGGTGTGCTGCGGCGAGCAGGATTAAATGCAAATTAAGCCACGTCAATAAAATGCGCCGGATTGAATGTGTTCCCATTAGCAAACAAACTGTTATAGCCGTGCTGGTGGTTGCCTGGTTGCCCGTACAACTAAACAAACCTCGAGAACAAAGCGCCTCGGTCTGTTTAGGACAGGAACCATCTGGCCCAATCAAGTTGGATTTGCCTTTCGCTCCTTACCGTTTTTCAGAAGGGGTTTTTAAGGGAGTAAGGTGGTCCGAGGTCCATGCGCACACTATTGCCATCGTTCAATAAACTACACAAACGGATAAAAGTGAAAGTTTGTTGTGTCCAGGTGGTGGTTGTGGTTGCAAAAAAAAAAAAGAAAAGAAAAATGGTGTTGCAATTTTTACGACACCGTGCGCGAGACTGGCCTACCAGCTTACTACTTGCGC
Source organism: Anopheles bwambae (assembly GCA_007018985.1). Taxonomy (NCBI): domain Eukaryota; kingdom Metazoa; phylum Arthropoda; class Insecta; order Diptera; family Culicidae; genus Anopheles; species Anopheles bwambae. Next base: position 14,121 of record SIXB01001570.1, read on the forward strand.
TTGTGTTTTATTAGCGTTTATCTCAGGTCGTATGGAGGAGAGGTGCAAAGCTCAACGCAAATAAGACAGAAGCAAAAGTACAAAGTACTGTGAAGGTCGTCCCACGATCGTGTGGCGTGGCATCAAAAACTGGCACACACTGTATTTGCCCCCAAGTGGCCCCGTAGTCGTCAAACAGGCGCGCTAGCGTGCCCGGTGCCAAGCCTGGAGCTTGTGAAACCATCTTGTGCGAGCGCGAAGACGACGGCGATGATGATGTCATCGGTAGTGGATTAGGCTAAGGTTTGGTTTGGTGTGTGTTGGTGAGATACCTGGGACCGTCCAGCCGTTCGTTTCAGGTGATCTTTACAATTTGCACCTCGCAGCGCTCCGAGTAGGTTCGCGCGTATGCAAAGAGACGTAGACATTGATGGACGGTGGAGCCGTTTTTTTCTGCAATATCACACAATAAACCCGGAATGCTCTGAAGCTGCTCCGACTTCAGTGTCGCTAATGACATTCGCAAACCAACCGCACATCGGTGAAATGGTGTAACATTCCTACCACTGTGGCGGGCGGTGATTATCGTAGTGTAGATTCCAACCCAATAGAAAGCCCCTAGGTACTCATGGGACCGCTGTAGGTAGTAGTAGTACGCTGACTAAGCGATCTGAGCAACTGATTTTTGCATATCACTCACGTCACTTCGCAGTGGGCGCAGGACATGGCGAGTGAGTAACCGCAGCACACACTAATGACGTCCGTCCGAAACCAGTCCTTTGCGATGTGGTAGGAGTTCGTTAGCGTCATGCAGCAGTGGAGACCGAGGGCGAGCGGGAAATTAATTCCACGATCGAGTAGGGGGATTTTTGATCGATACCAGCCGTACAGTGCAGTGCCCGGAAGACAAAAACGTCATGTTGACACGATGACAATGTCTAATTACGCAGGATAGCGTGAATGCGCAAGTGAACGTTCAATCGATTATTCAAGAAATGGAGGAAAAAGGTTCCAAAACAAAGTCAAAAAGGAAAACTAAACTATTTGTTGGTTACTTACAGTCGTTGCCGCTAAATAGTGGCTCAAACTCACCTGTTTTTGGCACTGAGGCACCAATTTTGGACAGCGTGTCACAATGTTTGCCTCTTAGGCACCAGTTTTTGACAGTGGGCATCGATTTTTGTCTCTAAGGCATACTCTAGGCATTGTTTATTTGTAAGTCAATCGGGTTAATTTATTAAATTCATCGTAATGTCAGAAACTGTATGTTTAAAAATCATTGAATTTCAGTTAAGTTATTATTAATTTAATTGATAGAATTTAAAATAATAACATTGTTATGCGAATTTCGGAAGAACTAATGGAGTGAAAAAAGTTCGCATGTATTTTCAGGTGTAAACAATGTTTAGAAAACTTATTGAAATTTCATTACATTTTTATACTAAAAAACTATCAAATTACACAACAATTTTGTAGTGTGTTTGTAATTCAATGCTATAGTTTCTATAAATCTGCAAAAATATCTTGTAAATTTATCATGATTCCTACAAGAGTAAAAAATGGTTGCCTCATAGGCAAAAATAGGTGCCTTAGAGTCTAAAATTGGCGATACCGAGTGTATTTAAGCATTACCACTCAATATATAATTCAAAGTTCTGATCTTGGAGTTAAGTAAGCGCTCAAACGTACCTCATGTCTTCAAGATGGAGAAGCATGGTCATTGACGTAATGTGAGCTTTTGAGGGAATAATTTATTTGTTTACTCATTATATCTATTACGCTTATTTCATAACATTGGTTAATTCAAAAGTGTCTTTTGTCATTTTGTATTAAAATACATTTTGTCTTTTCCATTTTTTAATTAAAGACTTTAACACGTTGCTTTTACAACTTCCACTTAGCACACTTGTACTAAAAAGTTTTTTTTTTTTTTTTTTTTAATTAAAATTATTAGCACAAGCCCGTCTCAAAACGGTTCCAGAAGAGGCTTTGACGTCATTGAAAGCATCTCCAGCGCGTGCTGTGATAGTTTTAAAAGCAATAATCATGCTAATTACATCACAACACACAACAAAACAACAAATAAGGGACAACACATACAACACACACCGACAGAAAATGTCCAGACTGTACTAAGCACATTAGCACCGTCATAAAACCATCCAGGCACGATGGGAAGAGGGTAAAGAATCAAACAAACATAACCATCTCGCAAATACTGCGAGTCGCCGAGTTCCGCAGAGCACATCCACCGTCACAGGCGGCCATACTTCAATCAGGCAAAATAATACACCTCCAACGTCTTCGCGGTGTGCGTGCCTGTGTGTGCGTGCCTGTGTGTATTTGCACTTGAACCAGGTATATTTGCACCGAAATTAACTATTCCATCCATTCCGGCCAGGCGCGCGCGTCGTTCGCAATTTCCAGAGCCAGAGCCGCCGCATAGCCGCTTGAATAAATGCGTTTTAATTGCTCTCCCGTCCCGTTCGACATGGGGCATGCGAACGAACGAACGAACGTCAATTACATATCGGTGGGTGTACGAGCGAAATGAAAAAAGTGCGCCCGATCGTCAAGTAGGCGAAAAGTGCGTCATCGATCGCGGGGCATTGCGGCCGTCGCCACTCCAGCCACGCGGCGGCGGAGTGTGAAGCATTACATCACACGCTTATTTTCTTTTCGGCCGCTTTGCTTTCCTTCCCCCCCCCCCCCTTCCAACAACGCCATGAGAGCGTGGAAAACTCTCACCCTACCCTACGCTTGCTTTGTCTGTCGCTTACCTTTTCCTTCGGGTACAGCATCATCTCGTACGCCATTGTTGTTGTTTTTGTTGCTGCTGCTGCTACTGCTACTGTTTGTTGCTGTGATGAGCGACGTAGCGTTTGTTTACGTTTTCAAGGTAGTAGTAGTGGTAGTATTAAGACGGTAATCTTTTTGCCTCTTTTTGTTTCGGCGCAGACGTTTGATTACGATGACCGTGTGTGGATGGTTGTGCGCGCGTTATCAAATCGCGGGAGTTTGCTGATAGGCATACACACGCGCGTACGTACACAGACTGTAAAAACACACAACACTACACTTGCTGCTGGCTACACTGGCTGTTATTTCACCTTTCACTCGCAAACCGAACTTTTCTGTGTGTGTTTGTGTATTAAAAGCAAAACTTATCTCCTTCACACAGAAAAAAAAGAGATGCAACAGTGAGTGGGTGGTGTGATTTGTTTGCGCGTGCTGTAATTGCAATCTCCTCGCACGGGTTCAAAGGTATCTTTACGATTGTTCTGCTGCAACTTTTCTCGCTCTCTCTCCCTCGCTCTTAAAAAGGTATAAATCAGCGTTTAAATAAAGCAAATGCGCTTTTTAGTCGTTTCGTGTATTCGCCAACAACGGTTCGGGTCTAGAGCCGCGAGGCTGGACACCACTGACACGGAGCACTGATAAGACAGGTTGTTGGCAATGGGATGGCGCTATCAGCGAAGAGTGGCACACTTCGTTGATTTGTTTTCTTTTTTCTTTTTTTTTTTGGTTTGCTCTCGACTCTTCTCTGTAGCCTGGTTTGCTCTTCGCAAAGCCCTCCACAGACGGTCGTTTCGGGGTTGCCTTTTTTTCTACGTGCTTTACTTGCAAAACGCCGCACACCGATTCTACGCGCGATAAACTTTAACCTTCGCTGGACACTTCTCACCCCGACTGTTCGCTGTCTGTCTGTCTTTAGGTCGTACCTTGGCTCACTATTCCGGCAGCACGACGCACTACCGCACTGTTGTTGCAACGCACTTGATCCTTTCCGGCGCTACTGTTCATTGCGTTTAGCGGGAGCCGTACACTTGCAATTGGATCAACAAACAACAAAAAAGCACAATTTATTTATTTACGTTTGTGAAAAATCATTAAACACATACACCTACACACACGCACACACAAACACTGGAACAGGTATGGGGAGCGCACAGCATCCGGCGGACGCACAACTGCTTCGTTCGGCTTTTGGTTCGGGAATAAGCGAGCGGTTTGCGAACGCGCTCGCGCTAAGCCGTGATCGTGCGCGCCAGGCCGAACCGACGCAAAAAAATCCCCCGCTTGGGCGCGCTGGTTGGCGCTTTCACTCGCTCCGGTGCGCTCTCGCGTGTCGGGCCTGAGCGGGAGAACGAGAGCACTGGAGATTATTGGCGAAGCACGAAGGTTCGACCCCTAAAGTCTGCTCGCCCCCTCAGTGCCAGCCTGCCCCCACACACAGTAAGGGACGTGTGGGGGTTGTGTTGAATTGCTGAATGTGGCGTGGTAGTGGTTGACTGGCGGCGCTGCGTAGAGGCCCCAGCGCGCAAAACCGTCAACCCCCAGTGTGGAGGGGTGCGTGCGAGTGTGTGTGTTTTTACTCTCTTTGCTTTGCTTCTCTCCCCTCTTTTCGGGATCTTTGCTGCTCCGCTCCCGCGAGCCTGTGTCGTTTGAAAGTTTATTTTTCACATCTTTGCCACAAACTGGTTACGTGTGTATGTGCTTGTGTGTTTGTATTTGATTGTATTAAGCTCGTGTCTTGTTGTTGTCTTTTTTTGTTCTCTGTTTCTGTTGCGTGTGTTTTTATTTTTTTATCATGTTTTTTTTGTATATTTTATTTTCTTTGCTTTGCTGTTTGTTGTTTTTTCTATTGCTTTGTTCGAGGGGTTTGCTTATTGGAGACTATTTGATATTTTATTCACTCCCACGTCATTGCTTCGATGGTTTTGGCTGTGCGTGATGAGCACGCACGTTTTTTTTGTGTTTTTGTTCTATGTTTTGTAGTTTATATGTTTTTTTCTTCAATATTTATTTCTCTCTGGACTGTTTAGTTATGTTTGATTTGAACATAATGTTTTTTGTTGTTTTTTAATATTTTTACTTAAAATTGGGTTTTTAACTTGTTTTTATTTTCCTTATTATCAATAATAGATAACCAATCAATGCAGAATAACTTATTTTTCTTTCATACATGTTTATAATTCATGTAATTACGTAACCGATTCTATTGCTATTGCACTTTTTACGTTATTAAAAGATTTGTTTGATTGTTTACTCTAAATTTAGTTATTTCGAATGAATTAATCATTATAAATATTACTCGATACCATAATTATTATACTTATTTTGTCTTGACTGCATTCATTATCATGAATCAGGCATTTGTTGCCAGTTTATTCACTTATTTTGTGTATTCGTCTTTATTAAAACAGAATTTTATCTTGTTCTAAAACTTTAGTAGCTCATTTAAATTTAGGAATCAAATCTATTGGATGTATCGTTCTGTAGGCTCTTTTAAGATTTTTAAAGGAAAATCGTTTAATTCTTTTTTAAACAAAACGACCTTTTTAGACCGTTTTTGCTGAATTATTTGTTTATTTGGTTATTTGTATTTGCCACAAACGTAGCCATAAAGAGTGCAAAACAACGAGAAAAGAATGGTAAAAAAACAAAAGAATTGTTTTTTTAGTTATTTACTGTGTAGAATAATGTGTAGAGTTTAGTTATTTGACTGTTGTGTTCTTAGTTGTTTGTAAATTTTACCCAATATTGAACACTAAGAATTCTTGTAACGGCATATCTATTACTACATTAAAAGTCTTTATAGTGGCACATTTGTGCATAATAACACATGCTATGAGTGTGACAATGAATTCTTTTACTACTGTCTACTGTTTGCTATAAAACAAACTTTTGCTTTTTAAACAAACATACAATGCTCAATTGCAAAGTGTTCCATGCCACAATAATGAAGCATATTATCTCACAAATACATCAAATAATTAACTGATTCATGCGATATGTGCTGCCCACCTCCTGTTAGAGGATGTATTTAGCTACCAAGCATTTGGCAAGCTTTCCCCGATTCGAAAGCTGCGACAGACGAATAGAATGATAGATTGTTACAGCAGGAGGAGACAGTCATCCCACCTAACAAACGCAGCAACTGTAGACAGAACCCTTTTCGGGCAGCTTCGGAGGCACCTAGCAACTAGCGGTTCACTAGCACGATTCTAACACGTTCGCACAAAGAACTCACTCACTCCGGCTCTGCCGAAAAATACGTGGAACAGTGTCTCATAACTATATTGTTGTATTGTACCATTACGCGATGTGCGGCACTATCGCTCGTTTGATAGACAACTGCCACGAAGACATTAGACCCGGGGACCTTTGACAAATGGACACGATCCTCAAAATCAACAGAAAGAATGAAAAAGAAAAAAAAAGACGACGATACGGAGGTTAACGGTGAGCTCAGGCCCGCTCGGAGGCCAAAATGGCACCATTGTAAATCTTACCAATTGTTGAATGTGTGCGATGTGTGGCCTCAGTATGTGCAGACAGACGTGCCCCGTGCTTGTGGTGTACGTGACGAAGTGTGTGTGTCTGCTGGTCCTGAAGGTGTTGACTGTGTGTGCTTTTTTTTTATTTGTTAAGGAATACTTTTACGAATTGCTCGCGGGACACAGCATGACAGAAAAGGGGATGGAAAGGGATGGAAGGTGGAATAAATAAGCTGATTAAAAACAAAAACCTGTCCCTGTTTCGGGATCGGTTGCCCGCGCTGTGTACGTGTTTGTCGCTGTTTTGTCTTTAGTCGATCGAGTTTGAAGCTTCGAAACGTTGGATGGTGGTGTGAAGAAAGACTAGCGAAGTAAACTCTGGTACGGGTTCGGGTTTCGCTAGTTTGAGTTGAATAAATAATTAATTGAACATGAGACTCAGAAACCGTAATAGTTGTTTAATTGTCATTGCAGCATTACTTGAAAGTTTGAAACGAATCTGTTTAAGCTTCTTTGTTTTTTTTAAATTATTTTTTGAGGGAAATTCAAAGTAACTAAACATTAAACCATTATGCGTATGATTGATTGGTTTAATAATAATTTATTCGAGAGAATTACAACAATTAACATTATAAAAAAACATAGATAAATTCTAAACTTGAGTTCTATACAGTCTGTTCCCGAGTGCAATGCTATCCCAAGACATGGTCGTAATTCGTTATTCTGTTAGTATCTATTACAAACATGTGTAATTTTGATTGCATGGTTTTAAATATTCAATTATTGTTTCGTTTTATTTTCCAATCATTAATCTTTTTAATAATAAAGCATTTTTTGTTATTTTGCAATTCATGTATTGCTACAATTTGTTCCAAGAACTGTAAAATTTAGGGAACTGTGCATATCTAAATCCGTGTTAGTCGAGAAACGCGTAAGTCAGGAAGAGAATTTATAGTATTAAAAAATAGTGGGACCCTGAACTCATGGATTTGATTAGATACAGCCCTGAACTCTATAACTAAGCCAAGGATGATTAGAGAGACATATATTATAAGGATACAACCTTTCTTAGTAAAGTTTAAAAGTGGAGAAGTAATATTACTACTTCATATGCACTGTTATATGTATTAGGTTATATCTACCTCTTTTATCTATCATAAAAGTAATAAAAACATGTTTCAATATCTTTTGCAAGCTTTGCAGAACAGACTCATTGCCAGTATAATTATTTTTTTATTCTGAAATGTGTGTAATATGACATTGTAACATGATTTAGAAATTAATCATAACATCAAAATGCATGTGAAATCCAAACTAGCTTAAAGCAAACGTTATTTGGACTCAGATTAAGATTAGATATTGTCCCTTAAAATGTTGAATTTTACTATAGTTTTCATATGCCGCTTTATCATTTTTAATATATTTTTGATTCTCTATAATTGATTTAGTTTTATTAAATCAACAGCATCGCACAGTACGACTAAAAGTGAAGAAATCAACATTAAAAACAATAATTTATTTATTTGTTTATTTAGAATTTAGAATTTTTTTAGGAAGTAGAAAATCTAATAAATTTAGAATATCTGATGCATTTTGTGCAAAATTACATGTAAATAAGCTATTATTTGGCTAAAAACCGTTAACTTCCACTTTACCGGAAGTTCGACATAACCGTTTTATTTGCAGTCCTCATTCATAGCGTATCTCGGGAATAACATGTAGTTACAATTTCCATTAATTCCAAAAAGAACATTGCAACTAAGCCAAACTGTTCGATAAAGTTATAGAATAAGTATACTCGAGAAGTGGTTCACTGCCTGGCAGTTTTTTTATTCGAAAAGTTTTAAATCACATGGTACAAGCGAAACAATCAACAGCTTGCAATAATTTCGCAAACCCTGCTAATAAAAGCTCTTAAGTCGGGAAAACACACGGAATAAACATTGCCACATCCATGAGTCACTATAGGAAAACGATAGATAAAGTTTTCAGTAACTGCTTGATCCGATTTTAGCATCTCATTTTGAAGCATCAGCTCTAATGGCACTTCATCACGCCAGCAGCATTTGCATGCGAGTTGCAAGAGATGGAGTGTTTGCATACGGATCTGGAGTTGGCTCTTTCCCCTCGCCTCACGCCGAACAATCTGATCTTTGTATATCTACGCCAGTAAGACTGAGCTAATTTGCTGTTTTCGGTTCAGGAGCATCCGGTTGGTGACATTAAACCTTCCGTACCGTGTACTGGGGTGTATGGAAGAACGAAATTAATAAGAAAACCACTAGAAACAGGGGATTCAAACATAACCTGCTAGCAAGAAATGAATACAGTTCAATAGGATCATTGAAGATCTTATATGATACGTGGCAATCGTGTTGGATTTCGATTAGAGGACAATGTGTACCTCAGGAATGCAGTAAAACTTCAAAATACTAAAAGATGTATTTAAAAAATCTGTTAGAACTTTTTAGTACATCACTATCAATACTAAACCGTATGTTTAGTACAACATTAATTAGGACAATTTGGAGACTAAAGTGATTAAGTTAGAATGAGCGATGAGTTGATAAAAATTTCCATGAATTCTCCTCATATCTGTCCAGTAGCCTCGCTGCCCTACTCACATCATCACTTATCAGTGTAGTGTGTTTGTCCTCGGCGCTGTCCACTAAGCTCCGCGTACATAGCAATAGACGCAATGGTTTCAAGGTAATCCATTACATTTTGCCACAGGGTTGCATATATAAAAAAATACACACACAACCATTTTCTCTTTATTCTACCTTCCTTCAGAACGGGGTTGATAAATATGACGACTGCAATGATATCAAGCTCAACCACGTAGCTCAAGATTACGGAGCTATTTTTGTGTATTTTCGATGCTCACGAGTGATAGCCTTTCTTCGCTTCCTGTGTTACTGATTGATCGATTCGGTTGCGCGTCGATCAAGGATGCAAGATTAATGTAATGTCCCACCAGATGCGTACCACTTACAACAATAGACTGCGACGGTACGAAAAACAATGCCTGTCAAGCTGCTGTTCTCTGCTTCCCTTTACCTTTGCACGGAGATTTGCAGTTCTTTCTTCGCTTCATAATTTCACCCTGACTGGTGGCGCGTGCAATATAAATGGGACCAATTAGCTGTTTCCTGTGATAAACTCACTAGCAACAGTGACATCCAAAAATAATTTCAAATTACTTTCAGTGAGAGTGAAAGAGAGCACTGGAAAGAATGGAAGGAAATGGGTGGCCTTTGTGCCTGTTTTTTTTTTTGCTCATTCCTTTCCAAAGCTCTGACGAACATCCTGTTGGCGGCGATATTTTGGGATGATTTTATCATTGCTTGCTGCTTTTTAGTGGCTCAGTACACTCGCACCCTCGGGAATCGAGCAGGAATAGGAATGCGCATTCCCGTCTGCTTCGCGGACTAAACTAGCCCATATTGTCCGGAGTTATCAATGAACGGGTTCGAGGTGCTACAGGGGTTATAAGGCGCTAGCAGATTCATTCATACGTTTGACGCAGACTTTAGCCGGATGGAGGGCGAGCGAAGAGGGAAGGAGGGCCACATTCTGTGCAGGTGGTTTTGGCAAAGGGTTGCGATTAGATAAGGAGATGTGTTTTGATGAATGAACAAATAAAACTGCATGCCCCCGGGGGGATTGTATGGGTGTATGGTTCAGATTCGGATCAGTCACGGCGTGGCGGTGATCATGGACGATGGTCTCTCGACACGTGGAAATAGAAGTAATACGAGGCGATAATAAATGCAACGCTCGTTTGATAAGAGTCGAGACGCAAAGGTTCGGTTATCGAAGCTCCATCAGGGCTGTTTAAGCAGCTTGCGAACAGGTTATTTTCGGTTTGGTACGGTGTTAGGTCCTACACTCGACCGAAAGTCGAATGGGCCCGTGCATAACGATGGTCGTTGGCTATTGCGAAAAGGGTATTTGTTGGATGGGGATTTTTTTTCGCACCACGCACGCGGATGTACGCATACAAAATGGCATAACGATGCGAGCATAGCAATAGGGCAATCGAATCGAGCCCGTGCAGTTTATCAGTAGCGGATGTTTTTGGAATGCCTTCCAGTAATAAGACGTTCATCAGGTTTTGCTTGGTGGTACGTTTGAATTGCCAATATAATGGGGATAAGAAGGAATCTAAGAAGGGCCAATATCAAGTTTGATGATGTAATACAGCCTTTTCCAGAGTTACGCGACACTCGAGTTGCGCGAATTAGAGTTACGCCCATTTCTAATTTTGACAGTTCATATGTCAAATCGGTAAAATTTTCTGCAACAATTGTCAAATACAAAATAAATTGTATTATTGCGTTAAAGTTTCAAATTGCTAAACAGACAGATATAATCGAATTTTCAACAATATTTCGGCTGAAAAATGTAATATTTGACTTACGCGAAAATCCGAGTTACGCGAATGTCTTCGGAACGCATTATTCGCGTAACTCGGGGAAAGACTGTACACCACAAATCTATTATACGTTTTTAATTAAGCAGTTGGTTTTCTGCAGTAGTTCTTCTATTTGGCGTAATTTGCGTTCTACTTGGCGTCCTACATGCCGGCCTACATAGGGCTTTCTTATTCAGACTTATTCAGTACCACGCAGCCGGATAGTCTGTCCCTGCTACTTGGTGGAGAGTCCATTGTAGACTTGAACCCTCGACGGGAATGTGGTTAAGTCATACGAGTTGACGACTGTACCTCGGGGTCGCTCAGTTCCAGTGGTGTAATTTACAACTGACGAGAATATCATTAAAGTTAAAGCCAGTCTTAATAACGCCTAGCTTTGAAAACATCAACATTAACTTACATCAGTTTAATTTTATTCATATTTTTTCAAGCTCTTCCTTACACAAGCCTAGCTAGCAAGTAGTTTGTGTGCGGAACTCATTTATAGGTTCTTGCAGAGCGCAAATGTACTACTAAGGCTGGTATTTATCGACTATGGTTGTTTTATAATATGGATAAGGATGCACAAACATAACTATCATTTTTCCATGTACAGTTGATCATCTTGTGAAGAGTCTTTCTCATAAGAACTACTCCACTACTTTTCATCGTTTTCATGTTACGAACGTTAACGTTGTTAAAACTTAAAAAATAGCTGAATCAGTAAAGATAGATTTTGTTTTTGTATTTGTGATTCATTTTATATTTCGAATTGGTTGCGGCTGTACTAGTTGGAGAAGTTTTGTATGGTATTGTATTATTTAGAAATGTTTTAACCAAAGAAGCAATTAGGAACATTTCACATACAAGTTAAACTTTTCATAAAGCAGCTGTTCCCATAGGGAGTTTTTCGTACAATGATTAATATACTAAAACAGATAAAATTCGTTATGTGTGGATTCACTGAATATTTATTACCTTGTAGGTTTACATGTAAATCTCTACTCGGTCTGTCATTTTGTATTTTGTACCTTTCAATCACGACATATATGTAAGGCTATACACTAAATTGTAGATAAAAAAGTAAAATGCAGCTTGTCAAGGAAAATAAACTTAGCTAGCAGCTTTAAAATCATTTACCATGAATTTTTGAGTATGAAGAAAGTATTGAATTTGCAGCGCATAATTTTTCCAAATTTCTCAGCATATTTTTTTTTGTCAACGTGGTGGGCAATTTGAAGCAAAAATTAAACAAATTATTCATAATAGCTGTACTGGTGGATAGAATGGCAGAACTTCACTTAACCTTAAACATAAATTACTCAAATGCATGCGAAATGAAGCATAAGAAAACACGTGGTAAATATTAGACTAAATAATAATGAATAAATAAGTAAAAAGCATATAACATGAAATCATTGAAAACATGGTATTTCATCGATTTTTGGCTGACTGATAAAGTCAGATAAAAATTAAGTCTTTACGGTGAGATTAAATAGTAAAAATGTATTTTATAAATTGAGTTATTTACAAAACCATACTAACCTTCTTTGAGCAGTAACAAAAACAAAACACTCAATTCGTATACAACAATAAGACTTGTCACACTCACTTTGTTAACTTTCACTAATTTGAGTCACTTAAACCTCTCTGAACAAGTCCGTCACGTAGCCAATGTCATCCATCAATGAAATGCTTTCCATTTAATCAATACCGAGCAGGCACCTCGTTTAACTTTATCACAATCTCACCACGGCGGATTCTCGGTTGCCGAACATATTCCGAGTAGATAATCAAAATTTCATTGAGCAGTTGTGCCTGTCCCTGTGCAGACGAAAACTGTACGTACTTCATGCAATCAGCTTGTCCCGGTAGAACCTTTTGCGATTGGCCTTTGTTTAAATGAAATAAACCTTTATACAAGAACAAAAAGGGATCGAAAGTTACCTAAACGCTGCTCCATTGGCACTCCGTACATTGTACGTCGTCGTTTCTGCACGAAGGTGTGTCTGGCTTCTTTCTAACGTCATCAGTTTGTGGAGCGCTGTTATCTGCTGATATCAGGTATTTTTTTGGCAATCCAGAAATAGCAGATCAAGAAGCTGACTGCTGTACACGGGCTGGAATTTCTTATCGGTTCGCCGAGTTTTTTGGCGCAAAAGGGGATTTTCCCCCTTTTCAAAGCGAAAGGGTGTGCGAATTTCGCGATGCTGAGTGCGTCTAGCGTTTTGCGTTTCACAACGAAGCCACCGAAGTGTGCGGGGATTCACTGGGACGGAGAATTCTCCCAGCATTCTTCCACAGGATCTCAAAACGCAACCATAATGTTGCAATTAATCACTAAGCTGGGAATCGCCGTACTTTTTTTGCATACATCCAGCTCCGATGAGTTGCATAGAGAGATGAATAATTACATCAGAATTGCAGAACAAAGCCAGAACTGCCCGGCTTAGACAGTGTTTTCCGATGGGATAAATGTCGTTCGGAACAGTCGACAGAAATGGGCAAATAAATGGAAAAACGTTTCTAAAAACAAAGGAAAAAAACAGGGACTACAGCTGGGGATAAAGTAACATCTTAATAGTGGGTAAAATACGCATTAATCATCATACGCAGCATCATGCGCAGTCGTTAGCGGTTGTTGATGCGTGAAGTTAACAAATCATCTCTTTCCGACAGGAAGCGAGAAAAATCATCATTTTCTCACGTTTCGATCCATGTCAACCTTCTTCTTGTCACGGTGTTTCACATCGATGACACGCGGGCTGTGTCCTCGTTCAAATGTTGAAGGTCAACCGCGGAGAAACAAGCCCTTTCGCTTTCAATCTCTCATGTGCAAAAAAAAAAAAAAAACTGTGGATATGCCACCAGCAACACCAGCATGTTTCATGTTTGATCGACGGATTTTTTTTTTTGCAGCCGACCAGTGCCAGACCATGACGATAAGATCGCTGCACCAGTGGTGGTGCTCACTAATTGTGTCGGTGGTTTCGGTTGAAATTTGATAACAACTTTACAACGGGGAAAGCCTTTTACATATATAAGGGGCGATGCGATCGCACCATGCAGTTTTCCAAGAACTTGAGCGCGATTGACACTGGTCGATAGCGTACACATGAGGAGCAATCGGTGCTGCCCATCTGATTCTGCTTTATCGCAAAAGGGTGACCGGTGTATTACAACGCTTGCAGAAAAGTTCACTGGAAAGCAGGAACCCAGCATTATCGCCCATTTTCTATCACACTGTATAGAAATTGGCTAGCGCCATCGCGCGTCCTTGACGGCTGGATGGTGTTCTAGACAGTTTGACTACATTGTATACCGTTGATGCGGTGATGTAACTATTGATTTCGTGAAGTATGCAGTTTGAGTAAAGAAGCTGGTTTTGGATGCAAACACAGCAATAGAACTGTTTGCACGATGAATGCCGTGTTTCTCAATGTTTTCAAACCGTGCATAAAAAATGGTCCAATCATATGGAGTCTTCTTCTTCTTCTTTTGTCTCAACAACCTTTGTCGGTCAAGGCCTGTCTGTACCACTTGTGGGGTCGGCTTTCAGTAACTTTTGGATTACCCCCCATAGCAGAATAGTCAGACCCACGTATGGCGGCACGGTCTAGTTGGGGCTTGAACCCATCACGGGCATGTTCTTAAGTCCTATGAGCTGACGACTGTATCATGAGACCAGCTTCATAATGGAGTATAAATTTGGTTTGATAAGAACGAAAATTTGATAAATTTCATGTTCAAATATACGGTAATGAATCGTAGTTATTAGCGTAGACAGTCTGACAAACGAGCTCAGAATAAAATTGAAATATTTGCTACACCAAATAAGGTAAAATTGACCGTTCAACAAGCAACCTTTAATGCTCAAGATTGTACTAAAATCTTCCGATTTAACCGAGGAGGAAAACCTTCATTACCACTTATAGGCCACTTTATTGTAGTTGGGCTTCTAGGCTAGAGTTGTGCCTCGAGTACCAGAACTGTACGATTCATTCAATTCATCCTTAAGAACGAACGACCTACGTTCATCTAATCAACGTTGATCGATTCTTTATAATCATAATGTACTGAGTTGGTCATCAAAATAACGTCCTACCCGCACAAATAAAGAACGTCTTAGTACGGGTCGTTCATTCCCCCCATACAAATATGAACGTGAACCGTAATACCAGGACGTTCATGAAAAGAACGTCCTACCAATCGTAATAAAGATCATCCTGGTCTGCCTAATAATTTTCAAGATGTAATACACTAATTATGTTCTTCTTGCCAAATGAAACAATTTACCTTATTTTCTTCTACTGAAATGAACGAATGAATCAGTTCATCTAAATGAAAGAACTAGTACGTTCAGGTTCATGGAAATGAACCGAATTGCCCAAGCCTGAAAATGAAAGGTACTAATTCTTAATAATGTTAACGTGGTTATTCGTTACCTCTACGGAAAAGATAAAAGAAGACAGCTGTGGGTCTGACAACATGTTCAACTTACGAACAGGCCGCCAAAGAACAAATGAATGTAGATGATATATTTTTATGCGATTTGTTACATTTCGTCTTTGATTGCTTAAAACCTTTGAAACGTATGATTGCTAATTATCTTACCTATTTTTGTTTTGTTCTAAGAAGTACGCGTGCTTCGCGCACGTAACGTAGACGTTACGGTAACATTTTTCCAATAGCAATACTTTTTAATTGTACTTTTTGTTTTTCAAAAACTATGTCATAATTATTGGTCATAATTACTTCAAATTACTTAAAATTTTATAATTATTTCGATTATTTTTCGTGACCTTTTTAGTTCGAAAAGAATTATTTCGTGACCTTTTTGGTTTGCAAACGCGTCCGAAATGTTCTTGTTGATGCATAAACGCAAAAAAAAAAAACTATATGTGTGTCTTTTGCAACAAAAGCACATTTGTCCGCAATAGTTCGTTCATTCGATTTGGTATCATTTTCATAGACCAGGCATGATAATTCGTCTAGGTCTGCACCTGATAAATGTATAAGCAATAATCTTTTATAGAGATGAGAGTCTACGACATATGAAAAAAAAAATTACTTCGTAAGTTTTCTTTTCTTAGAAGTAATATTCTTACTCCATACGTAGGACTGACTGTCCTGCTATGGTAACAATAAGTCACTGAAAGCCAAGCTCACTTCATTAGTGGGTACAGGCAGGCCTTGACCGACAGCGGTTGTTGTGCCAAAGAAAAAAAAAATCTTACTTCTTTGTCTTCCAATAATTTGATAAAACAACAATTTTAGTGGCATAGTTTACCATAGGAATGTCTGGTTTCTTGAATGTGTCCATTTTTTTAAATTATTTATCAACTATATATTTACAAAAGGTTGAAGTAAATAAACACAAATCGAGCCCCACCGTGCCCTAGAAAATAATTCGAACTCAACGCCTTATGCAATGCAATGCGTAGTGCATTGCCTAACCACAGGCGCTAAACGGTTTCATTGCGCCTATTCAAACTATCGCATGATATGCATTTTTTTAAATCGCACTAGAAATGAAATTGATTATCGAATCGAAGATTGATGTTCATTTTGGAAAAGCCTTTCTATCAGTTTTTTAAAGTGGTAAAAAAAACATACAATGCATTAATTACTGATATCTAAAACAGATTAAAGCATTAATCACTATTGCAAGCAGTTTCGGATGATTTGAATTTTTGTCCGTTTTCTATTGAGATTATCCCATCCTTTTTTATGCGCTTCCCGAACAGTGGGTGAGAAAAGTGTTCAAAAGAGTCAACTTTATTCAGTAAACCAATATTCAAACAAATGGTTAGATTTGGTATTGAATAATAGACATTTACCGATACAATAGCAAACAAAATACGAAAAATGAAAACGTATAACATACCACTCTTAAAACATTTAAATTTGATGTTATAACGAATATCTGAAATAAAATAAATTAAAATAAAATTAAAATATGGAGCCTATATACATATCAAACACAAGCAGTGTTACAAATTTAGCATTGTTTTACTATCTTTTCATGAAATTGTTTCTTCCCCCTCTCCCCTCCATGTTCCCTTTGTCCATTTTGCGTTTGACAGCCCTGTCACGTTACCTGTTACCGCCGCAACGGCACGCCAAACCATCACCGACAACACGCACGGTGGTTCACTCTCGTTTGAAATCTCGCCCGGAACGGCACGTAGCGCGTCACTCTCTCTCCGTGGTGGCAGTCCCAGTTGGAATACGGTTCACGCACGTTTACTCTGAGTGTTTTAGTGTGAAGGATATCGTGCCTTAGTAGCAAACATACACACACATCGTCCTCTCCTTGATATTGTCCGGTAGGTAGGGCTTTACAAAATCGTTCATTACCCTTCGACGCTGTTTTTGCATCGTTCTTCGGTTTGCCCCTTAGTGTGCGTCGGCGATCGGTTTAGTGTGGTGTGGATTGGATTAGAAGGAAGGCATTTAGAAGTGTTGTATTTAAATTGTGACCCGCTGCTCCAGCGGCGAAGCTTTTCTACGATTTAACCTTTCGAGAGAAGGTTCAGTGGTGTGTGTGTATGGTTTATTTCTCTGCCCTCCTCAAAGTAATACACACAAAGGCAAGGCTAAACTGTGAAAGGCATGCTTTTTTAATGTAACGATTGTGCAATGGCTCGCTTGTAGAGTGGAGCGTCGTCCAAGCGATCGGATCCAAGCGTTTTGTGGTGATTGTTTATAAAATAAGTGTGTGTGTGTGTTTAAGAAAAGGATGCTGCAATGTGATGTGTACGAAACAAAATAAGCCAGTGTGTTGGTGTGTGTTTAGTTGTGTTGGTAGAAATAAAGTTGTGAAAAGATACTTAACCTTCAAGGTTATAGGGCAGCAAGCGGTAACGCTGAGAAGCGAATGTGCAGACAGTGGGGAGATGCATCTTTAGAATTGGCCGTAGCTCGATGTAATCAAAGGCCTAAAGCGTCCAGCACGCACATGCACAAACTGGTTGTAATAATAACAATAATTTATCGTCCCTGGTTGAGTGTGTGAAACAAGTGTCTGTGCGGGCGGGCGAGCGTCTTACTAGAGGGCATTTTTGTGTGTTCCTTTCTGCGGTTTCGCCAAGTAACGATCACTGCTGCCTCGCGGAACAGGTTGACTGGTGGCTGTGTAAAGTGCTTGATTATATTTTTATGGTTTCTTAAGCGTCTTCTGTGGGTGTATGTGTTCTTCTCGATGTGTAATGGCGCTCTCTCTCTCTCTCGGTGGTGATCGACGAATTTGGGCATTTTTTTGTGGGTTCGTTTTAAGTGAGTTTTGTGGTAGCTTTTTGTTGCACCCTAAAACCGTCCCCGTTTTTTTTCACCCACACTGATCCCACACTGTCTGATCCGGGAGGAAAAGTGGGAAATTTACAAGAACAGATTGCATAAGCGCGCCCAGTGGCCCGCGCCCCAAAAACAGACCCGCGCAGAGTGAACCCGCGCATGTGATGCTCAACCTGCCTCGACCTCCTCCCCCCTTCGAACGTGCTAGCGCGATCGAGCGCGCGTCTACGGCTTGTTTGAGCGATTTTGTAAGCGCACCAGAGCAGTACAGCGTTTGCCAACCAACCTCGCCGACGCCGGCATGAGCGCGTTGAGCACGATACACGCCGCAGCCTTGTAGCGCAAAAGCGCTGCCCTTTCGAGTGTAGTTGTACGCGAAGTGGGGCCGCCGCTTTCAGTGTGTTGGTGTGTTGGCGGGCGCGCGTGGTCGTCATGGAGCTTGAAACTTGTTTTCTCAACAAGCTTTACCCCAACAAGAGCTGGGAAAAAAAGCCAAAGCCTCCCTTTATCATCTCCCTCCCCCCCCCCCCGTGTTTGCGACCGTGCGCAGGTCCGCGCGTTGGTCATTAGGCGGGTCTTTTTTTTGCTTCCAATGCTCTCCCTCTCTCTCTCTTTTCTCACGTCCCCTTTTGTAATCTCCACCGAATTTAACTGTGTGGTCACCACCGGAGAGGAGAGGGTGGTGGTGGGGGTACGCGAATGTTGGCCACCGTGTTACTGGCAACGACATTCCAGCTCCTCCCTGCCGCCGCCAGCGCGAAAAGCAACTGCAGCTGCAACCCAGCCACCAGCCAGCAAAAGTGACGTTCCCTTTCTATGCGCGCGATGAAGTCACCAGGCCTGCTTGATGCTCGATGAAACTGAGTTTGGTCGAGCGCGGGCACGATCGATCAAGTAGCGCAGCAAAGCAGACGCAGAAAGGTGTTGTTGCTTTGCTGGGAGCCGGGAGAGGGGGGGGAGGGAGGGGGGAGGGGGCAGGTGATTCTCTTTGACCTCTCTCGGGTGGTTTTGGAGAGGAAGCGTTGGAATAAAAACAATAAAAAAATGGACAAAAAGATAATTTTAGGTCTGCGCTGGAATGAACTTGGTGGTGTGTTTTTGTTTTTGCTGCTTCCTTGCGAGCACCAATTAATAATTCCAAAACTCCACGTCCTTCGCCGGGCAAAATCTTGGCTGCCGGGCGCAATTAACCGACCGAAGAGTGCGCGCGCGTTCTCGCGCGCTTTATTGCGCGCATTCCAACCGCAAGAGGCCCCCGTGGAATGAACCTGCAGGGTCGTGTTGGTTTCGTAGTTTCTTCTCGCTTTAAATCGACTTTAAAAAAAAAGTTAAGAAGAAACAGACTCTTCATGTTGTTTATTTTGTCTCCAGCCACTTGTGTTTGGACAGCAAAAGTCTGTTTCTGTTGCAGAGGTGGGAAGCACTTTGCTGCTGTGCTAGAAACGAGCAATCCATTGGAGAAGCAATCCACAGTGTGCCGCTGTTTTTCTAAGTTACGATTCGGTACGATTGCTTAGAACGGCGGTAGCTGCTTCCCCCACAAACCATTTACCATAGCTAATGTGGCGATGGCATTGACCCGAATTGGTATTGGAGGGCTTTGGCGTCTCTCACATTTTATGGGAAGTGGATTTCGCAAGCACACGTTGAGGGACGAGCATATATGAGCGCGGGATGGAGTTGTGATTGAGTGGGAATTAAGATTCAGTTCGATTAATGCATATGAAAACTGATTTCCATAACTTCATGTCATGCATCATATGCTCCACTGTCATGCCAGAACTGCTCTCAGTGCTGTGCTGTTCCATTTGCGTGATCATCCGTTCTTGCGATACATCCGGTATGGCGGGTTAATTTTTCGCTAATGAGCGAGAATTTTTTTTTAAGCTGGAATATTTATTTTAACCTTGGCTAATTGAGTAAATCAATTCATCTAAATTTAATTTGTTGCACTTATCTGGTAGAAGCGTTCATTGTCATTGGAATCCACCTATTTGACCGTTCGGTCCACTTATATCTTACTAAATTGGATAATTTATTGGATCAATTATTTATAATGGAAATGAATTAATTCTGTTTCATTCAAGAATTTCCAAATCATAATAAAAAAATGATTAAGTTATCTCAAAATGACTTTAAACAATGAATTCGATATGCTCCTGCTCCTACTTTTGGTTTCTTTAAAAACTTGCTACATACTGTACCTTAAATCACAATTAAATACTGTAAACGTCATAATAGGACCTAATGGAATTAAATGGAAAACCGAGAAGGTTTATGATTGTAATATTAATAAAATATGATTTAAATTAAACGTTTACAGATGATATGAATACTATGAATACTAATTATTTTTAACGTAAACAGCATGACACACATTTGTGTAAAAACTACTTAAATATGCATAAAAACTAAAAACCTTTCCTAATCATGCCACTAGATATGATTTACTGTTGACACAAAGCAATCATAAAGTTAAGAATGTGACAAAATCGCTCAAAACTCTCAAAACAAACAAAGAATCATAAACACGTCAAACAACCCAAAAGGGAAGCTACCGTGTGTCTATAGAAAGGTGCTGTGCTACCCATCCCCAGCATAGGGGAAACCCAAGAAGCTAGATCACCTCTCGATCATTTTCCCACAACTGTGCGGCAAGCTCGTAAATTGTCACACAACGTGCCCTAAGATTCCTTGGGCCATTAAAACTCGTCATAAAGACTCCCGTGGCATGTGTCCGCTGGGGTGCTGGTGTGCGTGTGTGTGTGATCATACGGATTTTTCCGTTCGTGGGTCGTAAATTTGACAACGAATCGCTTGTTTACGTTTCTAATGATACCGACAGCCCACGGTGTAGTGTGGTTTTTCGTTTGTTTTCGATTTATTCACCAAATCCCGGTTGCCGGCAGTGACAGCGACTCGCGCCCTCGCTACAAGTCGGCGCTCACACCCGATGACGCTGGTGTTGTTGAACGAAATTTAGCGCGTCGTTAAAAGAGCGTGCGTCGTCGTGTCCGTGTCTTTGGGTTGGGACGTAGTTGCGTTGGCGTTTTGTGTCGGAATCGGAATGGGAAGCGGATGGATCTTGTTTGATAGTGCGCACGCAGAGCATATCGCCCCCGGGATTTTGGTGCCCCGTTCGAAAAGGAAGCCCATGTTGTGTGCGGTTATCGTTATAATGGCTTTATTTAGAAATCGTCAACCGAAACGACCGAATGTGGTGGGCGCGCGCACATCGATCGACGTTGCGGGGAGCGATCGTACAAGACATTGAAAGGCATCAGCTTAAGAAAGTTGAAAGGAAATAGTTGTGGTCCATTATTCGTGCTCTTAATGTCGAGGGCGAAACAAAAGAATGAATATGATGCATTGTATTGCTGGATGGAAGAAAAGGGGACCAATTTCTTACAGTCATATGTCTTAAGAGGGTTTTTTGATGTGGAGGCATGAATGTTAGGAATGGGATTAAACATGATAATCACGTAAGTGACATTTGGTTCTGTGTCTTTGTGTTAGGTTAGTAGTTTATTGAGTGGATTGATTGTTGCTTTAGTTCTTTATTTCAACCTCTTGAAACGTCGGACTCGTTTGCAACTTATTGTCACATATAACTTCAGTATTATTTAGTCTTCTTATCATTTCGTACATCTCCAATTACCAAAAACTATTTCAACAGCTGTTTTGAACAACCGTGAACAAATTTCAGCCTTAAGTAAGTAAGTTCAGAGTAAGAACATCTCAAAACTAATGTACTATTACCCATATGTTTTACTTATTTGTGCGAGACTTTCGCAATGCTAGTTTCAAGAAGATCCAAGAGATATACTAGTCCCAAGATATTTTCTACATCAAGCAAAGTGAACTGTTTTATATTGCTATACTTAATATCAGTTTGGAATGACTTGTAGCTTAGCGGTCACTTGCCGATTCTGACTCAGAAAAAATCCGAACCACTAATTCCGCTCGGAATCGGAGTCGTTTGGAATGGTCTGGAGCAGTCCGGAATCACTCAACGTCGTGCGGAGTTGTCCGGAGTCGGCCGAAGTCGTTCGGAGTCGCCAGGAGTTGTTTGGAGTCGAAGTCGTCCGGATTTGGTTGTAGTCGACCGGGGATGGAGTCATTCTGTGTCGGAGTCATTGGGAGTCGTCCAGAGGCGATCGGAGTGAACAGGTGCGGTCCAGTTTTTGTCTTTCACTTTGCACGAGCACTTCGTATACAGGCCTTTGTTTCGAAGGCCGATTCCGGACGACTCTGGACGACTCCGAACGACTTTGGACGACTTCGGACGACTCCGGACGAATCCGAACGACTCCGGACGACTATGGGTGATTCCAGACGGCTCCAGACAATTCTGAACGACTCCGGATAATGCTGGGCGGATCTATCTTCGGAAATCGGTTCCGAATTTATCGGAACCGGATCGGAGTCGACTCCGGATTTTTCCAACTTCACCCGTCACTAGTGCAGACGTTCAATGGATGCCAAGATTAGATCTGAACCAGTAGGCTCAAAGCCTCTATAAAGAACAAGATAGAGTTAAAACCCTTCTCTGAGGTCACTGTTATTGGTTGAAAATGAATACCCTTGGTTGTAAGCCGTTCATGCTTGAAATCTCCAGTTTTGTAAGCTCTGCATGTTGTAGGTCTGTGTCTTATTCTGATCTATGTACACAATAACTGTTGGCGGTGGGATAAGCCTTATTGCGGATGGGATAAGTCTTTGATCACATTAACATCACAGCGTGATACAGTAATCTCCATGTAATTTCTAAACCAAAGGAACTGCCAGGTCTTGGGGGGCACTACAGAAGTTCTTATGAGTTTGAAGAATGCGTAGTATAGAAGAGATAAGTTGTAAGATCTTGTTATCATAACTGAAATTAGTAACTTGTAATTCGCTTGATGATTTCGAGGTATTATATGTATTATTCTAACTTTTATTATCTGACGCAACAGGCTAGTTCATGCCACTTATAGGCATAACACAAATAACAAAAGGTGAATCTCAAACCCACTTTATTGTAGATCACCACAACCAGTGACACAATCACAATCTTGTGCATCAAACATGGAACATCTGCCAACACTTACCTCCAGCTTCACCAAAACTTCCAACTATTTCTCTGACCCGCCTTTTCGACGACTAATAATGCCGTCAGCGAACCATTGCACCTTCTACAGAGACACACAGCAACGGTACCGCGTTAATTGAAATTCTCTACACCAACCGGCAGTGTACAGAGGGTAGGACCGACACCACGAACCCAATGATCCGTCAACTCATTCATGCGGACAAAGGGCGACACGTGACTGGATCAGTACAGGCGAGCGCGCGCGCGCGTGCATGGTGAAAACCGTTGCACAACACAACACACAGCCGCAGATGTAAGCCTTCGCGATGTTATACGGAAATGTGTCGTAAAACTAGCATTTATTTTATTTTTTTGTTGAAAAGGCTGGTTAGATCTGGCCGCAGATGATGGGCCGTGTGTGTGTGTGTGGGGATAGCTTTGCGTTTTTAAAATTAGTTAAAAGATAATGTTTCCGGTCACGTTTGCCCTGATAGCTGTGGTGTATCGGTGGTGCACGCTCTGATGTCACCTGGTGTAAGATTTAAACACAAAACCCCAAACCAAAAACCAACCCCCAACAGGAAGGGAGTTATAATTTATCTCTACTGCTGTCTGCATCCATCATGTTGTGGCCACGGGAAGGAAACTGTATCGTCTGGAAACGTTTTTTTTGGTGTGTGTGTGTTGTGTTGCTGGTCGTGCTGCATCACTCAAACACACTTTCACTCTTTCGACTTTGGGAGCAGTCCAATATGCACTGTTTTGTTGCTACTTCGCCACCACATCTCTGCCGTGAGTGGTAACGATTAGCATAAATCATTGAAATAATGCGTTCCATTTACATTCGACATTTCCACAACGGTCGACGGTGCACGCGAACGGGGAGACGGTGCCCATTTGGCAGTTGAGGCGCACGTTGTGACGACCCCTGTTTGGCGGTATGCTAACGAGACGACTCGTCAGGAGGTGATGAGGAATGGAAAAAGATGATAATTTTTCCACCGATAGGTGTAAGGAAAGGGAGGAAAGTGAAGAAATTCTAGCGCTAAAAGTGCAGATGTGTGTTAAATTGTTTCCTCTCTTACGAAACTGCTTTCGGGAATAATTTACGATCGCATTGAGGCCGTCGAAGCGGAACAGGAACTGCCTCGGTGAGGGGTCGCTAACGCACTTCTTCTCGTAGCAGAAGGGTGTCAACTTTTGGTTAATTTTTCCTCACCATTTTTTGTTTTACTGGACGCGATCGGAAGGGTCTAGATACTCGCAATGGAGCTGACAAAGCGTGAACTGTTTTGAATGGGAGTGTAGAGTGGCATTAAAAAAAAAACAAATGCACACCGCTAGAAAGAATCTTCCCTATATGGTATGGTGCGCGTCACAAAAAGGCGGAAGTGTAATTAATTAAGTTGTACGTTTGGGCAGCCACGCACACTCTTGCCTGCTTTTGACCCATGAAAATGGAAACAAAAAGACACAAAACGCGCCGGGAGAGTGTTTAGAATGGGGTTGGATCATGCGATGGTGTGGGTTTGGTGTGGTGC
>SIXB01001571.1:0-38316 GCA_007018985.1 Anopheles bwambae
GATTTTGTATGAGTTACTAAGAAACTTTGGATCCCCAAGCTATCAAATCAAAATATGTCAAAGTACACTGGACGGACCGACCTGTAGTAATTTATGGACCTTGGTTAAAATACGAAAAACACGATATTTATATGTGCCTGTCAAAAGATTGCAAGCAAATAATTTTTATTGCTCGAAAAAGATTCGCCACAGGCTGCAACACTTCCCCTGCCCTAGTGAGAATGTATGTTTGACAGATTAAGTAACCCTTACTCTCTATCTATCTATCTCCATAGAAATCTCCATCCATCATGAATACTAAAATCAGTGCTAAGGACCCACCTGAAGTCTATCTAGGCCCCTTGAACAGAATAATGTATGTGAACGCGGCTAATTATGTGCTCGAACAAATCAACAACTCACTGAACATGCCAATACTCAGCCACTTTCCCAAACTCGATCGAAGAGGAACGATAGTTGCCGTTACCTAGATACATGATTATCCTGCTCAGTTATGCGTACAATATGTCAAAATGTTAAAATTCATTAAATTCATTCAAGTAAACCATCATTTTATGTAATTTTGACAATTGTTACGATCGTTCCCGAATTCGATCGAGTTTGGGAAAGTGGCTGACTATGGCTGATAACCCTGTATTTATCAACCATTAATAAGCACACCGGTCCCGTGGTACAGTAATCTACACGAACGACTTAACAACATACCCAACATGGGTTCAAGCTATCGGTAATAAATAAGTTACTGAAAGCCAAGCTCACTAGTGGTTCAGGCAGACCTTGGTCGACAACAATTGCTGTGCCAAGAAAGAATAAGCAAGCCGAAATACACAATAACATTGTGAAAGCTGAATTGTGAACTGTTCTCTTTAGCTGTTTATTTCCTTGTAACCAAAAGGCTGCGCGTTTACTCGTCCGCATGTTACACCTCTTACACATACTATTACAGTCACTCCTTCGTTTATACTTAAGTCTAATTCTTAATTTTACTTTACACTTATGATCCTTTAATACTACATGTTTCCCTCTTAACATGTTAATGTATAATTTGAATATACATTTATATGTTTCTATGCATGTTAACCAGCTTAAAGTACTGTTTTTTTTTTTTTAAATAAATTGTTACTGTGGTCCATAGTATTATTTCCCTAAAATGATTCCTTTTTCCCTTCTCAAATTGAATATGTCTTACATGTTCATTCTCTTTAAGTATCATATCACGACCATGAGATTTTTTAGGTATTATTTTTAGTCTAGTAGATTAATCCTACTAGGATTTATATTATTTATTATGGTCTGAAACACATTATTTTAAAGTCTTGATGAGGGACCAACCTGCGTGACATTTCACGGAGTGTTTCTATAGATTGTTGAAACCCTATTTATTTTTCTTACGAGAGTTAGATGTTTCACTTTCCCATCTATCTTTTTATCATTTCATTAACTGTCCTGACTCCCTTCTCAGCTTGTCCATTTTATTGCGGGTAGTACGGTGGTGCTTTTGATATTGTAATACCTCTTACATGTAAAAATCCGTCAAATACGTCTGAAATGAAAGGAGGCCCATTGTCACCATTAACTTCCTTAGGCAAAAGAGCTAAATCTTATTTATATCGATATCATCTATAAACAATCTTCCATTTGAACAATTTAGATCGAAATTCGTAACCATTCCGAAATACATAATAAACACAATACCTTAAATGCTCTGTCAGCGCAATATTTTAAATAAAACTAACACGTGTTCGATTAAATTTGCTATCAGATTCTAGGTGTGACTTCCCCCAATGATGCATGATTATTCATACGTAATGTAAGTAGTAACGTTGACCGCAAAACACTAAACATTTTGCCAAGAATTGGTGTCTACGGTATGCTGAACATCTATCTTTTTTTTTTGCTTGACGTAAAAACACATACCAACAATTGCCGAACGTCGACCGTACATGGTGGTAATGAGGACCGACAGCACCAGCTTGTGAACGATCCCATGCAGGGTAGCACATAAGATTAAGCCATAAAGTTTAAACCACCGTCACCAACGCCACCCAGCGATCCTAACCATGCTAGCTGACACGACCGGCGATTGTGGTCGACAATCGCAAACTTGGCGCCTATCCACACGTAGAAAGAATAGACAGGAACAGAGCGAACGAGCGGGGTGAGACAAAATTAAAGAACAAGCCAAAGAAATGTAGGCAAACAGGATCATGGTGCTTTTTTTTTGCTTTGCTGTTACGGCTGTGTATGCACGTGTGTATGTGTTTCAAGGACACCTCGTACGCAGGGAAAGTCAAACAGAGCAGAGGGGTGCGTCCGTGGAGGAGAGAAATGAAATGAGGATAATTCGAAATTCCCACCAAGCTTTGGCAGCAAAGCCAAGCCAGGGTGGGTCCGGAAAGTGAATCCCGCTGCCATAAGCCCGGGCCGGGATACAATCGGTGGAAGGAAAATTGAAAAGATAAAACACCACACTGAAGTGCGAAAAGACTCCAGTTGCCGAGTTTTACATCGGGGTTTGACGGAAAGATTTACCTGAAGCGGAGGCGGTGACGATGGTGAGGTGGCTGAAGCAGAGATGAAAGCGAATCTTGGCTGTATGCAGGATTTTTGTATGTGCTTGCCTTCAAAGCTACCCACCAGACCGAACCAGTTCAACCCGGCCCGAGGCCGAGGTAGGTGCCCAGCGATGGAGTGAGAATAAGCCGTGCTTCTTGAGGCTTATGTGCCGTCTCCGTCTCCGATGTGTGCTGACACCGATGTGATCTCTCCCGGGGCGAGAGCTGAAAAACGAAAGCCACGTAAGTCACGGCCAAGTCGGTCTCAAACCCAAGAAATGGTTTCAACTCCCAACCAGCCCACACTTTCACCAGCACTGGACTGGCTGTGCATTGTGGCAAGCGTTGTGTCAAGGATCGGACTCACCGCAACGACCACCAGCGAGTGGCTTCTGTCGTACCAGTAGAAAGGCACTCCCAGGGACTGAGGCAGGCGTTCTGCAAAACGCAAAACTCGAGCATCAGTACAATCGGCATTATAAGCAGTCGCATCAGAGCTGTCCTGCGAAGGGTAGACAAAAAAAAAGCGTGCCAGTTTGAGGCTGGTCGGCGCCAACATCGTCTTCCAGGATCATCGAGACCATCGAGAGGCTCCGGCAGTGCCAACGATGAAAGAGCAAACCGAAGGTGACATTTTTAGTTTTCGTAATCCTCAGTCGTTAGAGGTTTTTTTTTTCATTCTTTCGCTGGTTTTCCCTCATCACACCCACTTTCAAAAAGGCTTTCCCCCCTGTGATTCCACGTTTTTCATTTGTTTTGGTTTAGCTTTCACGGTAGCCAGAAATGGGAGTTAAGGGTGGAACCACCTATCCTGGTACATGCACATCTATCGAGAGGATTTGCTCCACTTCTATCGCCTTATAGCAAGGACGAACATTTTAACTTTTTTTTTATTTTGTCCTGAGAACTCTCTTTCACTCTTTTTGAAAATGTCTCTCTCTTTCTCTCTCTTTTTCACTCTCTCCCTCTCACACTCTCTGTATCTCTCTCTTTTTCCCTCATTCGCCTTCCCTCTCCTATTGTGTTGATAAAGGAGTGAATTTTTTGTTTTCTATTGAACCCATCTTGACGTCAGTACTGCTCAGAGGAGTATCCCTTGCTGTGGTACATTTTGAGGTCGTTTATGCAATTCTGCTTCTACCATTATCTTGTCAAGCATCGTCGCCCGCCCCACCGACTGACCTGCGCTGCTGGATTGCACTTAACCCAGAGAAAGGAATAACACCTTAAAAAAGGTTCTTTTAATGGTGCTTGATGATTGTTGTCCTGGTCTGCGTGAAGAAAATCCTGCTTTGTCGTAAACAGTTTACGAGGTGCAAGAGATAACAATAAAATAGAAGAAAAAATGGAAAAGGAAGCAAAACATAGTCCTTACAGAAACATAGTTGATCTAGTTTCCCCGTTACTGGTGCGTCATAGTTTTTGAACATTGTTGTACGAAAAACAATAAGTTGTAGGAATATTGAATTATTATCAACGCCGTTTCATTCCGTCAAAGTTTGAAATGAATAAAGAAACACCACCTTTAGATGAAGCCCATGTGTATGCTCGCAGAAGAAAAAAAAACTGTACATTTCACAACTGCATTTTATACAATCTTTTCGCTCTCCGTGCCGTGCCAGCCCATTGGGCAATGCATTAATTTAGCTTCGTTTTGTTTTTATAATGGTTTTCATCACTGCCCATTGCCAGTTGCCTTTGGTTTGTCACTCGAACGTTACACACTTCGGGATGTGCCGGGCAATAAATCAATCAGGGGTGACAGATTTATTGAACCAAACGAATGAGACGAATTGGTCCGCACGAAAATTAAACAAACGCACCCTCCCCCTCAAACTGAGCTTCGCCGGAAGCGAAACAAAAAGCGTCTGAATTTTGGTTTCACAATCGTACAAAACCGGGCGTTTGTTTAGGTAACGAGAAATAAAAATCGAATTCGTAAAAGAAAAATACGAAAAAAATTACACAACGAAAATTTCCACCGCAAAGCTTAGCCAATAGATTGCTCTCGTCAAAATAGAACCGGAACTGCCGTACCGTACGACCGGTGGATGATGATAGAATAATTAAATTTGCGAAATCGAAACACAATACACAAAACAGATGGCCGATCGCAATCGTAGCGTCCAAACAGCCCAGGTAGAGTAAAAAGTAATCCGTCCAATGCGTCACAATTGAACACAATACAATCTGCAACCTCAGCTTGTCGCTGCCGGTTGCTAATGCTGTTTAGGTTTATAATTCGCCCAATTCATGACGCCAATTGCTTCTGTCGTATTTTATTTTACGGTGAAGAAATCTTCATTAAAAATGTGATTCTCGTTTATGTCTGGGATCATTTTTGCTGTTGCTGTTGTTTTCTATGTGAAAAGGAGAAGAATATGTTCAACGATAACCATCATGTAACAGTGATAGCAGGTGATGCGCAACCAACACCAATACCGGCAGCACAACACAAACCGGAAACGGAACGAAATCACAATCTGTTACCAAAGAAAAAGGTCGCTATAATGAAGGTAAAAAGTTCGATGAAAAAAGGCTCACAATCAAGGTGAAAAGTTCATTCGCGAAGACAAAGAGACGATAGGCGTCGTTTTATTTGTGACCAGCATTTTAATTTTACTCCTAAATTGTATTGCACAAAATGTGGAGTATGATGTCCGGGCTTGTGTTTGAAGTCTTTTGTGGTGATGATATTGCTCTCCGTTAGGACGGAATGTAGATAAGTTTGACAAAAGCAAGACAATAGTGTAAAATTTTGATGCTGAAATGTGGAACATTTATGCAAATCAAAACACCATTTTTCAAAATAATCTTTTAGAAAGCGATAGTTTTAAGTTTTTAAACAGTTAAATTACAACTTGCTTCCTTCACACATTTGTTGAAAATGTACGATTAAGGCAAAATGTTTTCATTTATCGCCTGATGCACGGATTTCGTAGCTTATTAACACGACCAAAGATACAAAAAAATACCCTAGCTATATCGAACTTACAAAACCTCACTGTCAATGCTTGTTTCACTACAGAGTCAAAAAGTAACGCTCTATAGTAGAACGATTGAAAATGAGAAGCGTGTTGTACTTTTTTTTTAGGATTTAAGTTTTTGCAATTGCTTACGGTAAATAGCCAGGTTACCTTTCAATAAATTTTAAAATGTATGTCAAATAAATTCAAAAACACCCATTATGTCATGGTGAGTATCTATTTATCTTGATTAAACCTGAAATTCCAGCATAACTAGTTTTCTAATAAAACAAAAAAATCAATTTAATTTGAAAAGTTGAAACTTGGGCAATATTTTACCCACATTACGCTGTTTTTTTCTTTTGCGATCGTAGTGCTTTTGTAAAGGAAATTCAATCTTTTTGTTTGCTACCGAGCAACGGCGTTTTGCTTCATTCTACAACCCCACACAAAGAACCCCTTTTTAACAATCTTCTGAAACCCACCTTTTTGGCAAAGTGTTTTTCGTAAATACGACTAATTAAATGAAATTCGATTTTACACGTTTCATTTTTCATTGGGGCTGTTTTCATTTCGGCCTCCGATGGGTCGCGTGTGCCTTTTGAATTAATATGTCATTAACGTTCAAAGTTTCTGTTCGCTGTGCCGTGCAGAAAGGGGTTAAAAAGTATCAGACAAAAGGTAACGCACAGCTTTACAACAAAAACAGAAAATCAATGAGCCAACCGTTTTTTTTTTGTGTGCAAATGTGCGTTCAGTGATGAGGCGTGGTATTATTTCATTCGTGGTGTAATTGTACAGGAAGGAAAAGTGAATAAAAAGCAACATGTTTCCGATCACAGAACAGACCATCAATTGCGCTGATATGAATATAAAATTTGGCTTCATTTTTTATCACCAAACCATAGTGGAATTCATTATGAATATAAAAAGAACTTTTTGAAGTGTTTTTGATGTTGATGTGTTTTTAATAAAAGGAGCTATCATTTAAGAAACGAGTTACAACTGGCGACGGGGAGAAAATTGGATAAGGTTTTGTTGACATATTTAACTTTTGTTATTATGTATGTTATATATTTTGTACGGTTCACTAAAATATGACATCGTGGTACATAAAAATAGTTTCGTGAAAAACTAACAAAACAAATCTAGCAATCATTTCACTTCATGATAGCGACATAAATTTAGACATATTGTTCTTCTCGCACCTCAATCAATAACAATTATACTCACCGATCGAGCCTTTGATCAATTTTCACATAGATGCGGCTTACGCCGGTTGTTGTTGTTTTCTTTGTTCGGTGAATTGAGCCGAATGCTTTTTTTATGCTTTTATTGTTCGACGTACTCAATTTGTCTCATTTGAGGGTTTTGGGTCACACTCGTTAGCTCAGTTTTGTTCAGCTTTTTTCAATTGAGAGCATTTTTTGTTAATTTTCATTTCCCACCATCTCACACATACACATGCTAATACGGCTCACCTTTGGAATTGCCATTCATCGTGACATTGTTTGCGTCGGGGTGTTCGGGGAGCTTGCATTTCCGTTTTCCTGTTTACGCTCACCATTTCCGTGCAACCCACGTTGCCGCCGCTTCATTTCACCGCAGTGAAGAAACACTCAACATAAATAAATCATTTTGGGTCGAACGAGAAAAGTTCCCATACACACGTGCGCACATACGTCGATATTGCTCGATATTGCGAGCAGCGCACAACGTGTGATTTTATCCATTTATTGAAATTAATTTATTTAATTTAAGGCTTTAACGGTTTACTGGCGGACCGGATATATTATTTTGCTTTTCCATTTCGCATTTGCTCTGGTAGATAATAAGTGGATTGTTTTAATGTTGTTTCACCGAACAACATCTATAGCTTTGGAGTTCTTTCCGCAAATGCATTGTTTGCGATGCTGGACATTATCGCAAATTTGAACGCTTGAATGACGTTTCCGATGTTGCGTAGTAATTTTTTAATTAAAACAAGAAAAAAATGTCATCAAATTTTAACACTGGATAAACACAGAAAAGTGACCACGAATTCATGTTTTATAAATTTATCTATTTTATTTACAACTGCAATTCATAATCATAATTTCCCTTGCACCTTCGCACCGTACAGCTGCGAGTGCTGAGCTCAAGATTCGTTTTCATATTTTCAAACATTCTCAAAACGACTCGACCGGATTTCAACACCGCTTATCAACCTTAACATGCTGCAGTGTTTTGTTTCCATTTTGTAACTATTCGATCGTTAATACTTATAGTAGGACATTTTGCTCAGTTCTCCATACACTCCCCATTTCCACCGTGTGAAGTGAGTCCACAGATCCAGTGTCCTGTCATTTTATGCCCAGCCCTTTAGACCTCGCGTATTGATATTAATATCTAGATAAAGAATCTAACTTTTGATTTGTTTGTTTTTCCTCACTGTGCTCGCAATGTGCGGAGGCGATTTTTCCTTTGATTTTGATCATTCGACTAACTTGTGATTTTTTTTTTGCTGTATCTGGTTTGGTTGGTTGTGTTTGCAGGTAATTTTACATATTTACAGTCTTATGACATTCAATTTTTAATCAAACCAAACTCGTACGTTTCCCTCCCAGGACTTACTGCGAACGCCGAAGGCAGATGAGCTAATTGTGAGATGTGTGCCTGCATTTGATCGTGGTATATATTTATGTGACGTGCTATTGCTGTACATGGCGATCACTGGTTTGTAGCAATATCTAGCAATTTCAATTTAAAAAATAATTATCCTATGTTTGGAGCATCCTTGAGTGGCCAAGAAGATTACTCGAATGAGGAAAAATTAGTTTTGTAGAACAATATAGGAAAATGAATTTCAACACGTCAATTATTGGGTCAGTATAAAACATCGTCTTACTGAACGGGTGCTTGCTTCGTGTTTGCTGTTATTGGTAATGATTGAAATCATTATTTTCAATATTTTTGAAGAGTTTATATTTTTTTTAAGAATTCAGACATACCAATTGACGTTTATTAAGTTTCGTACTGTTATGCAAACCAAATGAGCAAATATTTTGACTTTTGAGTTTTTCCTTATAATGTAATACTTTGAAAAGCAAATAAAATAAAATACCTTTGCATAAAAGTTACAACTTTTGAAAGCGAATAAAGGACAAAAAATTATACCATCAATACACTGTATTCCGTATGTGAAAATCCAATTTCCCCATCCAGCCCAGCTCGGTAAAACGGTGGAAGAAGCAAAAAAAAAAAAGAAAACATCCATCATCGATTGTGTTGACAGCTGTAACGGGCAGGGAAGTTCGAGCTAAAACGAGCCTCATATTACACCCGCAAGATAGTGGCTTCCGACATTGGCCATACCTCGAAGTCTTTTCCAATAGTACAAGGGAGATATATAACAACAACAACAACAACAACAGCAGCAAAAAATGCCATTTTTAACGTCATCAATCACTCCGTCGTTCTGGCGCACCGGTATGCACTGTGTACTGGTGTGTCGTCGTCGTTATGCAACGGAAAGACTACCAAAGCGTCTTTCGTTCCTCCCATTTCCCGTTTTTATCAAGATATAGCCAAAGTACAGCCACTGTGATAAGCAAGGTGCTCGTCGGTAAGCAGCACACCGCCAGCAGCAACGTGTACCGATTCGGGCAAGCATTTCCCCCATAGGACGAGCCACCTAGAGACGTGCTTATCCAATTTATCGAACATGGTAAGATCGCTGGAGAAAAAATAGATAACCACTCGCATGGGTGGCACAATCGGAGGTGTGTGGTTCGGTGCAATGCGCTCACATCGTAGCTTCATGCCTGTGTCCCATCCTACTAGGTAGTGTTCCTTCACGTTGACAATCGATTCCCTTGCCTGGCAGCTCTCGGGAACGGGTCGCTCGAGTTAGATTTGACTGAGTTTGGGGCTTTATTATTCGCTAGCTAGTGTGTTGAGTTGGGTCTAATTTGCTTAATAGCATACAGGGGGTTTCCTTTTGTGTACTGTTTAATTTCGTTTTGTGATGTATGTGTCTAAAGTTAGTTCAAAGTTGCTTGCTTTTATGATCATCTTTCGCTTACGTTGGTACAGATCACCTCTAGTTGTATCCTGTGATTTGCTCAAAAAACGATTTAATAATTTTTCACTATTGAGATGAATCTGCTGCAGGTGAGGAGATGCGTAATGTGACATATTTCTCTTCCTATAGTGACTTGAGCTTGAGTTTGACTATTTACATCTATGTACAGAACCAAATCGTAGGTCGATTGCACTCAGTTGCATTGGAAAAAAGCTCACTAATGTTTTTTTTCTGTATCCCTTTGGCCATTTGTGTCTCTCTTTCTCACTCCCTATTGCAGGTGCAGATGGAACTGTGACTATACTTCCCTTACCTGTGCTGGATTGTTACTTTTTTGTGTGACTTTTGGTCTGCTGCACCGCCCGGGACCAACAATCTCAACGCCACTATACTTACCCCCTCATTGCTCTGCTCACAGCAAGGACACGACTACTATTCACAGCGTATTCATATCACAAAATGATACAACGGTTTTAATGAACGCCAAACGAACAAAAGCTCAACAGCTGTGTCGGTGTGCCATAGCAGCTGGGATTCTGGCGGCAGCTGACGTTTGGTCTTTCTGCCGCTCTCTTCTTCAGCACCCGTCCAGTCCAGTGCGGTAGTGATGGCTTCCATTGGAAGCAAAGCCGCTGGACCGCACAGTTAGATTGACTCTGCCGGTGCCATCACGGTCGAAATGCTGGAAGCTGCACCTTCCCGAACTTACTACCCCTTCGCGTGAGGAACGGAGACACCGCGGCGCACTCTCACAGGGCCGTATCACCGACCCTGTGAGACTCCTATAGTCATACGGTGCTTTCGCGTTTCATCATGAGGGGCGTATCGGCGGACACTTCGTCCTCGGGCAGACCGATGCACACTCGCGTCCGGGCCGTCGGGCCGAGGTGCTGCATCGCGATGGCCGATGGTGGGGGAGGTGCCGGCGATCCCTGGTTGCTGGTGACGGAGATGGCGGTAATGTTGCGGACGCCAGCAATCGTTCCACCGTACGACGGCCAGTGGTGTGCGTTCGGGGTGAGCGGGCCCGGGCCTACTGGACCAGTGCCAGCCGTCACCGGATGCCGGGGTAGGGTGCAGGTGGTGTGTGAGGCCGTCGTGAAGGTCGAGGGCATGTGGCACATCGACACGTTCGTGATGGAGTTCGAGGCCTGCGGGGTGCCGTTGCGGAGCGTGCAGTACCCAAGGGTGGAGGAGTGGTTTGCATGCAGAGCGGCCGCCATCGACGAACCGATGAAGGTTTGGTTCGGGGCAGTTGTCGTCAGCAGCAACCTGCTCGGGCTGTTTGTGTCAATGGTCGATATGTGTTGCCTTCGCTTAATGTACTCCATCTAAGAGAAGATAAGTTGGATAAGTTGGACGCAGGGACATTAGCATTATGTGCATTAATTTGAGTGCATATTCATAGTGGAATTAGCCCAACGGGTTTAACTATTCTTCATCGAAGATAATTGTTACATCAGTAAAGCAATAAAGTATTTCAGGTACATAGAGTAGCCTCTAATGGAGACACTGGATGCTCTAGTGTTGTTGTGACTTGGCGAGAGCTACCAAATTATGCATCGCACACATGGCACAAATAATTACATCCTTCCCAAGCTCTTCCTTACCTGATCGTCCGAATCGATAGTGTCCGGAATAACGTCCGGGTTCTTCTCGTCGCTCTCGTTGCCATCGTACTCCTTGCTGGCGACGCTCTTGTCGCTCGGTCCGGGTGACGACGTCCGTACGGTGGTTCCCTGAGCCGTTTCCTTGTTCCGCCGGCCACTCGCGCCGCACGGAAACTTCAGCGCCAACACAATGGCACAGCTGCCAATAAGCACAGCCGCAGCCAGCCCGATCGCAATGGACAGGGTTGGCGTAAGGGGGAGTGGAGATCGTGGCCGCTCCACTGCAATCAAAACGAACCAAACGCGGAGAGAGGGGTGATAAGTGATCCTGCAAGATGTGACGCTCCATGTTGGGGTACTGGGATGGGCTCGGCATTGAAACTTACCCTTTTCAGAGTCCTTCATTTGCTTCTCGGGCAGTCGCTGGGTGGCGGCACTCATGACGTACGGTTCCGATCGACCCTTGGAGTTGAAGGCGTACACGGCCAGCTGGTAGACGGCGCTTGGATGCAGGTTCGGCACGGTAAACCGAGGTACGGGTGATGTATTGTTGAAGCGCATCTCCTGCGAATGGCTGTCGCGTAGCTCGAGAAAGAAGGATTGAGCTAACCCACCGTTGAACCCTTCGTAGCAGCGCACAGCGAGCGACGTCATGGACACGTTCGCTACAGTACAGTTGTGCACTTGATCTGGGCGACCTACAGAGAGAGAAAGAAAGAGAATGAGAGTGGGGAAAAGCGCCCGTTGCAATGGAAGGTATCATCCGAGCGCTGTGGTGCATCAACCATAGAAGCCCAATTCCGAACTTCAATGGCCTTACGACTCATGGCGAACGGATGCGCTCCACGTGCTAAATTGGAACGTATTGCTTGTCCAGTGCACGTGGGAAGCTCAGCCAGTAGAATAAAAATGGACGCCCATACATCCATCCAAGCTAGTGTTCATAAAAAGTGCACTTCCAATTAGACGTTCGTTCCTTCGTTGATGCTACTGCTGCACAGCTGACGATCAGCGTTCGATAAACCAGCCAGGTGATGAAATGATTTTTCTTTGTGAGCGTAATAGAATCAGCAGCACAGCAGTGCTGTAAAAATGAAGAAAGGAAAACATCCTGCCATACCATCGTCTGTTACGTTAGGAAAGCAGTTCTTTCCTTTTCTGCCCGAGAAAAAGCAGTAATTGGTTGTTTGTTAGCTCCACCGCCGAACCTGCATCAAGACGAATGTGACAGTAAATGTGCGGCGTGGTGCGCGAAGAGTTTACGGTGCCGATCCATCGTCCGTGCACTTTTGTATTTTCGTTTCGTAGAAGAAGCAAAAATAAGATTAACTCTCAAACACCTCAAACGCCGAGCCGCCATGCCCCCTGCTGCCACACAAATGCAGCTGCAGCATTCGCCACAAGCGGTCGATGCTGATGAAAAGTGATTCCTAAATAGCTGCCAATGGTACTCGACACTTACTTGCCGTGTTGGGGAATTGTGAGAGCCCGCACTGGTTTCCTACCCCCTGCCAAACTGTTTTCCACGAATGCCGGTGTGGGAAAGTTGTACTCGCATTACGACAGGCAAGGGATGCTCCAGATGAAGCCAAGCTACGGAAAGCGGTCCTTTGCTAGTACGAGTGGTCCTAGCTGGTGCTGGTGCCAAACAACAACTTCCAACACAAACAAACTAACATAAAACTTCAAAAACTTCAGCGGCAAAAGGAGCCACTCCCCCAGCAGCACATACTGGGATGGAAAAGGAATGCGAGATCGGTGTACTCTCGGCATTCCCATTTACTCCTTTAAACCTTTCAGATCTTCCTTGCTTACTATTTTTCTTTCTCTACCGTTCTCAGTCGTTTTGCTTCTCTGCACCTTTCTAAAAGACCACAAACAAACCTCGAAATGAACCGGTCTCTTTGAAAATTTGCCAAAGTCACCACAAAAACATAATAGTGCTGACGATGCTGCTGCTGCTGCTGCTGCTACTGCCGCCTCTGTATATTCGCAGTTTGCCAAGATTGGTGTTCCTTTGCTTCACATTGTTGAATTAAGCTGAAGCTCAGCAGCCAGAGCAGCAACGTGAAATTTGGTGGTTTGCTTAAATGTTTGTTTGTCCCGAAGCTCCCGTTGTTGGTGCTAGCGGTACACTCAGGACGTAAGGTTTACAGTGTGTCAGACTACTTTGCCCGATCCATTTAAATGCGGTACTTTGCCCAGCTAATCACAACGGTATGATGACCGCAAGGTGCACCATCATTAACTCAACGTTTTGAGCTGGCAAATAGAGCAATGGAGAATTCTTCATGTTGATAGCACATGTATGCTCGGCATTCTGTACGCTAGCAGTTACATTCGTAAATGGGTTGAGGATTGTCTTGTAAAAAAAAAATTCACTGCTTGCCAAACTGATGTTGGATTGGAGGAATGATGTGGGTTTTTTTTATTTTGTTTAGTTTGCGAGGTCTTTTGAGATATTGGATAAGTTTAGTTCCATTTTTGTACATTCTTATTTTAATTTTGATCGACTGATTTCAATTTTTTTGTTACTGCATTTAACATCAAAATTGTAAAGAATACATGAAATATGAAATACGATACGATACGAATACGATATTTCAAATATATTATATCAAATAAATATGAAATCTTAGTCAAGATTTAACTATTTCATCAGAACATTTATTGTTGTATTATTTTTTTTTGTATTTTAGCATTTTTATTCTTTGTCATAGAACCATTACATGCTTCAAACGAAACGAAATTTAATTTCAAACGAAACAAAACCAATCTATTTGCGATAGGTATTTGCATTTTCATTCACTCCAAAGCTTGCCTTTTGAGGCAGTTCGTTTCTTTTAACAATACAAATAAGTGTTTTCAATAATTGATTTCAAGGTCCTTCCATTACTAGTTGATGATTTGTCTTCTAATTAATTTGTCAGAAATATATCATTTAGTTATCCTATTCGGAACTTTGAATTCGTTTTATATTGCATTCTACTTTTTTCTACAAGATTAACTGCATACACCTCAGCATATCATCGTATCCCAGACGAAAGAGAATAATCAACAACAACAACAAAATTGCACAACAAGGTACTAATTCCCAGCTCAAACATCTACATACTATCTTCATTCGCTGTACGTTCATTCCATTACCCTGCTGGCTGTGTATCATCCCCCATTCTTTTATGTTCCCACAAATTCCGGAAAATTTTAAAGGCGACCTTTCGCACAACACTTTTACCCACTTTTTGTGCTATTGTCTTCGAGCAAAGCCACAGAAGCATTATAGAAGAATGAGCCATGTTGCGATCCTCTTCCTTCAGCAGGGCGGCGTTTCGCACAGCCACAAAATGCAGACAGGTGTATCCCTTTTTTGCTGCCTCTCCTTAACAGGTCGATGATTCTTTTGTTTTCCATGGTACGCAACCGACACAAAACACAAAAGCTGCCCGTTGCAAGCAATGCTGCCCTATCCGTGCTACCTTGTTACCCTTTGGACACCATCGTTGGCCAACGTTTGGGTTCACCGCACCGGACACGACGATGATGTTCGAAGCTCTTCCACTCATCAGCCATCAGCCATGTGGCTACTACGGCTTCAAACTGGTAATAGAGGAACAGAGAAACCGACGCTTTGGATCTACCAGCATCTGACCAGGTGGTTGAAAATACAGAGCCGTAAGCGCCTTTACGGCGTCCCCCCAAGCCGTCTGTGCGTTTGTGGTGCCGTGAAGGGATATTTTAATTTTAAACCAGAAAACATCATTTCCATCTTTCAACTGCTGGGTACACGTTCATATCGTCCTTCGAGAGGGTGTGTAACTATCCTTCCCAGGGATCGGTGTGGTACGGAAACCTTCTTTCCAAGAACGCATGTCCTGCCGCACATAAACACACAATTGCAAACCTTTTACTGTGGTCCGCTTTGGTCCATGGTTTTCGGTGCAATAAAACATTCTGGAGTCAAATTCAGGGACAGGATGTAAGAAGAAAGATTTATTTTTTGTTGATCCAGCGCAAAGAGGTGTGCTTGGAGCGTTGCCGTCCTCCATATCCTTTTGTTCTTTAAGCGTATTATTTAATATTTAATCTCTTCTTTGGCTAGCACCCATGGGGCACTAGCCTCATTTCCTCGACATCCGCCCAGGGATCTTTGCAGTTATAAACGGGACCAATGAAATAATAAACCTTTACAGCGCACCACTCACCTCACAATGGCTGGAGCCAAGTGTAGCAAAACAATTTTCTTGACAAAAGATGAGCCTGGATTATGCTCGTTAATTTTCACTGCGCTTCCGAATGTGTTTTGGAACAATTGAACGGAAGGCTTTACCAGAGAGGTTGTTGAATGGCTTTCCTTTCACCATTTCGCCTTTCGAACATCCCACTGCTAGCAGACATAGGTTTGCCTCTGGAACATTTATCAAATAATTACTCCCTTTACCATTTGACCGTTTACCGTTGAATTAAAACAAATAACCTGACACGGTACATTTTCAATTTAGTTCACCAATCAAAGAGCCTCGAAAAATAGAACCAAATATTCATTCATTAACGAAAGACGGAGGCACCCAATCAAGCATGATTTGCGCTGCTCTGTCGAACGGAGTGATAAGTAAAATTGATTTTCTTTGTGCCGTTTTGCTGTTCGGTGCACCGAACGAACCCAACGATGGCGGTGAAAGAAATTTATTCGGAGAATATTCTTAATGAAATCCCTCCAGGAAGGCTTCAGCGAACGCCGGCACCGGCATAAGCACACTAATATCACCGGTGTACCGGTTACCGCCCAAATGCTCAATTTGATCGAAGCGTTTCACTGAGGTTCGCTGGTTTGAATCTCTAGCTCCGTTCGCCTTTTTTGTTAGTATAATTAAATTTTGCATTCCGTTTCTCGTTGCTCGCTCTTTGATGTGCATCATTAGATTTTCTAACAGCTGATTAATGCTATCAGTAGATAGTGTGCAGACCGGTTCGCAATAAATATGCTAATCAATCGTGTTGTTTTTGCACGGAAATGTTTTAGCACTGATCCGGTAAACGAACACACGTTCGTTGTGTAGTGTATAAGCTGCGGCGGAACGATAACAGTTGATGGTTGACTAATGCTAAGAAATAGATAGAAATATTCCAACATTGTCTAAATCATCGTTGCCAGCTTGTATAAACGAGCAAAATCCAATAAACCTAGAAAACAGATTTGAAAATAATAAACTCCCCGTTCAACCCCGAATCAGCTTAAAACAACTCATTTTGCTATTCCTCTTGATTAGACGAAGCATTTCCATGGATTTAATATAGAACCTTACTCATCCACCATCTCGTTTGGATGGTATGGGCTAGTCACATAGGAAACACTGCTAAACAAGTAATACTAAAACAAGCTAATGGATGCTTGCCTTTCACAGGACTGGATCTGTGGAAATATGTTTTTTTTTCTCTCCTTTTCTCCATGACTGGAAAAGCTGTGCATCGGGTTTGGGTTTTGATCTGGGCGTATGAAACAACCAGTCTTTTCCTGATATTCCAAGCTCGTACATAGTTTCGTTCAAGGGTGTTTGGTTTGGGGTGTTTGGGAGGCAATCGGTTGATTTAAAAATTTACTTCCCTGCAGCGAGTGCGATTGGATTATCTTCCACCCACGGGTTGGAGAAGAGGACGATGCTGTAAATATGCTTCCGTGAGCTGCTCTGAAAACTCACCCAATCGATTGAAGCATGACGGAAGGTCGATGAGGTTATGAGATTTCATTATAAATTCCTGATTAAGGAAGAACAGTACAGAAATGTGCTCGCTTACGGTATCAGTCTAGGCGTACCGATATCAGTTTGCCCCACACAGGAAAGTTGATAAGAATATTCCAGCAGCATGTTAGCAGCAAATCAACCCTGAGCGAACTTGTTGAAACTAATTTAATTTACAAAATCGAATGAATGCACAAGTTGAATCTAAGAGTTGTTGCTGAATGGTGCCGTAATTCCAGAATCTATTATTAAGCCATCACAAACATTCATATTCGACTAAAAGAAGAACAATAAGCTGCCAGACCCAAAGTATCCGTTCAGCGAATTGAAAACATGTCCAGCTTGAAACAAATCTTTCAGCCGAGTGAAAAAATCTCATCAAACTTGCACCGAACAGACCGCTTGCACAAAAACGCTTGGAATCGAGCAAACGAGTGAGAGTTATTGGAGCAAAGGAGAAAAAAAAAACTCGTACAACATCTAACCTAGAGTAATCTCCATCCCAGATCCGATGCGGAGTTCATCGTCTCGTTCTCGGTAACGATTCGGTTGGAAAACTCACCTGCAGCAATGATGTGGAAAACGCACGGCTGTCGTTGCTTGCCGATCTTGTTGGTCGCCGAGCAGAGCAGCGTACCGTAGTCCAGCTCGGTCATTGGCGTGTACGATACGATCGATGATGTGCCTGCGAGAGTGTGTGTTGCAACGGTGGCAGGTGGCCCCGGGGGTTCATCATTTATTTGCCAGCACGACAAACGCAAAGGCAGAGAAGATATTGCCAGAACAAAAAACAAAAAAAAAACAACAAAGAAAGAAACAAGCGAGTTAGTGAAAGTTATGCAGCCAACTGGAATTAAAATGAACCCGAAAACCGAAGAACGAGTTGAACACGAACGCTGAACCCGTTGCCCCGATGATATCAGGGCACTTTCTGGTACTTTATCGCTTTGCACAGTTACAACCTGCCCGCTGATCTCGGGGAGGAGTTCAACAAAGAGGACTAGGCAAAAGGATTCTAGGTACAAATCAAATCTCCGCTCTCAATTTGGCATACATTACCTAGTCTTGAAATGTGGCTCGCCTGTACGTCGATGCTTTCGGCTGAATTATTAAACGTCCACTTGAACTCCACATCCGGTGGATTAGCGTCGACGACGCAGCGTATCTCGGCATTCTCCTGTTTGGCTACACCGTACACCCGCGGCTGGTTGGGTGCACAGGTCGGTGCATCTGCAAAGCGAGCGCAAGAAACGAAACGTGACAGCATGGCAAAACTCATCCCCGCATACCCCTTTGTTCTAGCACCAGTGGGACTGTCCCGCTGGTCCCACACTTTCTCTCTCGTCAACCGGGTGGAAAATGAAAAATTCAATTATTCACTTACACATCACATTGAGCTCGAACGTGGGACTGCTGCCTTCGCCCTCGGCGTTGAAGCCGACGCAGGTGTAGTTGCCGGCCGTGGTTCGAGAGACGCCCTGCAGAACGAGCGAGTGCTTGCTAACGATGACACCCTGCGATATGTTGCGTGTTAGCGTTTTGTTCTGCATTTCCGTTGTTGGTAAATTGGCCGAGAGAAGAAAGGCAGCAAAAATAATTCAACATGAAATGCACCGTACAACAACAAAAAACCTGCCGTCTGTGAAAACTGGACACTTACATTGTGCTTCCATTCGACCTTGTAGACGGCCGGGTGAGCCTTGACGATGCAGTCGAAGTAAACGTCGGTACCCTCCCGGATCGCGTCCGGATCCAGGGAGCTGCCGAGTCTGACGGACGCGTCCGGAACGTCTGCAAGTGATATCGAACGGCGTTAGCGCCGAACGGTTGCGGTTCCCCTTGCTGAGGTGCATACTTACACTGAATGTCCAGCTGCCAGCCATCCTCGAGGGCGTCCGACTGCACGTACGTGTTGTACGCCTTGCACGACAAATATTTGCCCGCATCGGTTCGGTTCAGCACGATGGACAGTGTGCTTGTGGTTTGGTTGCCGTCGGCCGACGTCTGCCACGGGGAAATGTTGCGAACCGTGGTCAAAATGTCACCGTTGCGCGTGTCGGAAACAAAGCGGGTTAGCTCGCAAGTGTGCTGGTACAGATATGTGGTAGACCACGTGTGCGTCTACACGGTTTACTTACGGTTTCTTTGCTTT
Organism: Anopheles bwambae; assembly: GCA_007018985.1. Taxonomy (NCBI): domain Eukaryota; kingdom Metazoa; phylum Arthropoda; class Insecta; order Diptera; family Culicidae; genus Anopheles; species Anopheles bwambae. The sequence goes on from SIXB01001571.1 coordinate 19,085, forward strand.
TGTCCAGCCGCACACCGTCCAAAAACCAGGTGATGGAAGCTGCTGGCCGTGAACCAGCACTTTGGCACAGAAGGTCATATCTTCGGCCGGCCGACAAGGGCTGATGGGCGCCGATCAGTCTTATGTTTAGTGGAGCAACTGGACACCAGGTCGGAAAGCAATTGAGCAAACAAGTTGAACAGAATAGGAAAAATCATTTAGTGAAGACAAACACTTAAACCCACCAAACGCCAACAAACTCACAATTCATATCGATCTGGACGGACTGCTCCACCGGATTCGCCCGGGCATGGTTACTCGCCCGGCAGACGAGCTTGGTGTGCAGGTCCTGGCGGGTGAGTGGCCCGAGCGCAATCTCGCTGCGAAGGTGCTTCCCGAGTGGCATGTACTTGGTGTCGGCCACCATTGCCACGCCGTCCCGGTACCAGGTCACGGTTGGTGTTGGTCGCCCACCGTACACGTCACAGCGCAGCTTGATGTTGTCCCCTTCGCTGTACGGTCCAGCCACCGTCGTGCGCTCCATGCCGAGCTGATCACGTATCACCATCCGCTCCGGGGGGACTGCAAGTAATCAACGGTTCCGGGCAGTGCGTTTCGATGAAAGAAAGGGAAAGCGAGACCGAGAGAAAGAGACAGAGAGAGAGAGAGAGAGAGAGAAAGACAGAGACAGAGAGAGAGAGGTAGAGGCGGAAGAAAGAAAAAGAAGAAAATGTAAAGAAAGTTAGCACCAGAAAAGTAATAAAATTTCTGATATAATAAAACTTGTTCCTGTACACGCGCGAACCGAATCATTTCCTGGATTCGGTCGGCAGGAAGCGATTGCACTGGAAATTCACGCTTTCCCTGCTAGCACTACAGCCCGTGGCCTCTCCCAGGTTCATCACACTTAGCACACGCTCCCGAAGCGCTCCCGGTTTCGTGCTAGAACAGGATGTATACTTAATGGAAAATCTTGAAAAACTTGCCCTTCGCCGCCGAGCGACTCGGTTTGCCTTTTCGCGTGCCTCCGTGCCAACTACCTCACCATCGCCTTCCCCGCACACCAGTGTTCTGGAGTGACCGAAAAACTTTGCCAAACGGTTGTGTCGTCTGCAAGGGGCTACTAGTGCAGTCTCATTTTCTTGTGCACTAATTTTAATGATCTGCAGTTTAATTACGTTTCTGCCAGCGTGCCTTGCCTTCGTCGTTGCTGTTGTGAAACACGCTAAAGGCAGCTGGTTGGTTTTACTTGCTTGCGGTACCATCTTGGTAGCACACACACACACTCACTCACCTGGTTGATAGAGGATGAGCCAGGACACACACAAAAAAAACGGAACAACTCTCGCAAGCTCTTGACCCGAACAGTACTTGGCAACCAAAGGCAACGGAGCATAATGAAGGGTGCGCAATGGTTGCTGACGAGCGAGCCATCCATGATGACGGGGAGAAGTCCACCAATGGCAACGAAAATTAAAACACGAAATTGACACTCACCAAAGAGTCTTTTGACTGCCGTTAAGCAGCAGTCGCTTAATTATGCACTGCAGTGAATCTTGGGGCGGCACATTTAAGCATCTCTTAAAGAACAGCTCAATGCTGTGCTTAATTCAATCGGAGGTGCTCGTTCTTCCTGGTGTTACAAGTGAATTACTGCAAGTGAATTCTGCACTGCTACTCAAGCGGTGAGTTTACCATCTACTACCTCAAATAAAACTAAACTAGCGTGCTGTGCTTGCTAATCATTAAATTCAAAAGACCAATAGAAAATAAAATATGTCTTGAAGAAGCAATTCCGTCGCAAAGAATAATGTTGGCATGTTCTTCAGTTTTAACGCGCCTGACTTTTAATTTTGAGTGCTCTGTAGTATGATGAATAATGTTTCAATAAATGATACGGTAGCATAAAGAGATTTTGATCATAAAAAGCTTTGTGATAACTATACACGATTTTGGAAAGATTTCGGGAGCTAATGATGATCGCCTCACTGTATTTGACTGCTTTTTCAATGATTCATATGTTAGACAATAAACATATGAATCTTATCAAAATCGAGACATAAAAAATGACAGTCAACTATAAAAAATATTAAATCATTTTTCAAATTTAATAACGCTTACCACATCGTTTCCATTCAATCATAATACAATTGAAACCTTAAAATACCCCCGAAATAAATAAATTTGTATGCGTTTTTCCCTTACCATGATTTCTATGTTCTCAGCATACTGAACAGCCGAATACTTTAACCATAGTTTTATGGTATAATACAGACTTTTTGCAAATACATTTACAAAAATTACACAAAAAAAGAAAATCACTATTCGTTGACCCTGATTACCACGACCAACTATGCTATTTGAATAATATTTGCAATTTGCAAAATAAATATTTGGAATTTGCAAAATAAATGCTCATAAAAATTACTACATAGTGTGCAGTACTATATAATAATGAGACACAACACATAGAGTGCATAACATACGGGTATTCTTGTCTTTTGTACACCTGCTATAACTGCAAAATGTTAAAATGACTTTGAATTCAAAATCAATTTCATATTCTAGAGTCGCATTAATATATGTTTAATATTAAAAGCATAAACATAGGAATATTTAAAGTATAGGCATAGGAATATTTAAAGCTTAGGCACTTGATCATTGACTTCTGCATAATCCACTTTTCTAGAGCAAACCCTCTACATTTGAAAAATAATTAAGGATTTCCTAGAATTTCACTTGGGCCGGTCTGGTGGTACAGTCGTCAACTCGTACGACTTAACAACATGCCCGTCATGGGTTCAAGCCCCAAATAGCCCGTGCTCCCATACGTAGGACTGAATATTCTGCTATGGTAACAATAAGTCACTGAAAGCCAAGCTCACTTCACCAGTGGGAACAGGCAGCCATTGACCGACAACGGTTGTTGTGCCAAAGAAGAAGAAGAAGATGAAGAATTTCACTGCAAAAACTTTGCAAAGTGTCATAAAATTGCAACGATATTTTGATTCATACTCCGGACAGTTTCAAGCTTCGTGTTGTATAACGAACGAATTTCGGACAGCATCAAAAATTCGCCAATAATCTTCACTGGTGCTTACACACTACCTTTTAGTTTTTAACTTCTTTTTAGGCTTCAGCATCCAATTCTGAATGTTCGAAGGTATCGAAGGATAAGTCATTGCATTCATTTGTATACCAACATTTTATTGATTCTCTATATAAGTTAATGAAATTCCAATACAATACCTTTCGTATGATGCCAAAATCATTTTTTCGCGGATCATTGTTTTGTCATAAACCCATCACCACCTATGAAAAAAATCGTACCATACGGTTTTTTGATTAAAAAAAATCTCTTCACGCGAATCTGAGCGTCGTGGTGCGTTACGAATAGAACTCAACATAAACGTAGCTAACTCGCTCGTAAAGCAAACAAACCAAAACCAGAACCAAAATCAAAAACTTAATAAAATAGCCCAGTAAAATTGCCAATAAAAAATGGCAAAATATAGCACATAAATGAGAAAAATGCCCATCAAGGGAATGAAGCCACTGTTAGGAGACCGTCACACGGCAGCAATCATATGCATGAGCGAAAGGACAGTTTTCACATACCGAACCCAAAATGGAGAATGTGTACTGGAACCATTGAGTTGTGTTTTCAACGAGTTAGCACAATTCTTTTCGGTCGGTTAGCGCCCGGGGAAACTGCGGGCTCCATGCAACGGACAACCCACGTGTGAATGTGAAAGCCCACAGAGAGAGCGAGAGAGGGAAAGTAAAAAACAACAGACACACATACACAAACGCACGCATATTCTCTCTCACACACACACACATACACACTCAGCCACGCATAATGCATGAGCCATCCATATTTTGGAACACTCGGTGTTACCGCCTGCCTAAGGTCTGCTTCCCCTTTTTGCAGTTTGCGGAATTTGGAATGCGCAGAAACAGAGAATCCGACTATTGTTCTACATATTTCATATTTTATTCGCGGGAAGCACACCACATGGTTGGATGAGCTGAGGTGCGGCCTCCTGCTTTACCCCTCCTTCCCATAAGACTCGCCGTGGAATGGAAAGCGGTCGCGAGTGAGTCGTTGAATATCAAAGTACTCCCTCGTGGCTAATTTTCACTGTAAAAAATGAAGCCATGTAGATGGGGAGCAGTAGTAACCGAGCAGCGTCGTGTGTATGTGGGATGAAATATGGACTCGTTGAAGATCCAGGCGACCGGGAAATGCGCGCTGATTCTGGAGCCTGCCTAACCTAAGGGGAATCCAGGTCAGTGGCCTAGGTTTGGTAGGCAGTGGGGAGCGGGAATTGAAGCAAAAGTAAAACAAATACAGTTTAATGGCCGTTGCTGTGGCGTTTGGCATTGCTTCCCTTGTCGAAACTGGATGCACAGTGTTCCTACTGCTGCTGCTGCTGCTGCTGGGTGGCGTGGCTCCCCGAGCTCGAATGTGCCCCGGGGATGTACATGCAGTACAGCTTTGGAAATTGTTTGCCAAGAAGGATGATACTCAAACAGACAGGAAAGAAATAAGGGAAAGTGTGCAAAAAACGGAACTATCCGTTACAACCACTCATCATCCGGCAACTGCCATTTATAGGGCGGAATAGCGGGCCGGCAATTGGACCGTACACTCACTCCACGGCCGCCCCGGAGACAACGGAGGACAAAAATGTACTAATGCTGCATTGTTAGGGGTAAATTTTAAAGCGAGGCAATTCCTTATTTCCACCCTGAATGGAAATGCTAAAATAAAATACCAAGCACGGACGGGAGTGCATTTGCTCACTCTATAAAATTCTCGGTGCTACCCGCAAGCGGATTACCGGTTGGGTTGCATTGTGCACGGCATTTAGTTTCCCAGCAGCTGGCTTTCTGTCCATAATGCTGATGGCTTGCCGTGTATTGGCTTCCCAACAAATGAAAGAATACACCGGTGGCATGGTGTAAGCAGCATAAGCTCGGTGTGCAAATAATCCATAAAATATTCTTTGTACCTCTCGTTCGTCCATTAACTTTTGTCTCATCCATAATGCTCCGTTCTGGGAATAAAACGTACCCCGTAAGCTTGTGCACTAATTTACCAAAGCCCCAGTTTTCGGTCCCCAGCTCTAACGCTATCGATTTTCCATCGTCGGAACAATCATAACTCAACCAAACCCATCACTGCACGCTTAGTTTTGTGCGGGGTTAATCTTCTTAATGAAAATAAATAACAGACTACGCAAAAAAGAGGTTTTCTTCTTAGAATTAGAAGCTAAAACATGGCATTCTAACGCACCCCATTCCGTTTAGGCGAGCGTTTACCATAAGGATTATACTTTCGATTGTTAAATAACTTATTTCATCTCTGACAGAGCCGCTTCAAAGCTGCTTTCCGTTTACATAATCTGCTCTCACCGTTGCCCCACCAAATGTCGACCGCTGTTTCTTTTCCTGCTTCTCCTCTGCTTCCCTCACCACAAAAGCTCATCAGTCATCGAGCTCACATTGACAACCGACGCACCTCCGGGAAAGCAATTATCCACCCATCGGCCGGCCGGGTTGATGCGTACAGCTTCTCTGCTCCTTTAGGCCTTCTCTGTGTTTTTCCCTTCCTGCTAGCTACTGTTCTTTGGGTACTTAGGCAACATGAATGAAAAAAATCATGCGGGAAAATGCAGAGATACCCGGGAAATGAGGTACGGGGCCCAAAGGAAAGGGGCGCAAAAACGATCCATCCCGGGCTCGGCGGTCCAATCCGGTTGCCGGTCAACGACGGCCTAATGGTTGCGTTGTTTGTCCAAATCTCCCATCATTATTCCCTGCTTAAACCATTTAAACATAATTAATTTACAGCTTGGCGAGTTGGCCGAGCGGCGCGGGAATGGCACCGGGACCACGCAAAGGGGAAACTCCCCAACCGAAAAGCTTTCCATCAGCGTTTTTTCGGCCTATCCGGGGCATCACTCGCATCGGTTAGCGCCTGGAACTAACGAACGGATTAGTGACAGCGACGAAATCGGCTAGAAGAGAAAGGACTTTCGGGCCATTTTTGGTGACGCGAGAATCAGCAAAGGCAGCAACAGCAGCAGTAGACGATGGGTGGTTAATTTTCCCACCAATCCTTTTCCCCGAATGCGGAATTTAGCGAGCTAGAGTGTGCGGTGGTTTCATCCTGGTGGATTCAACTTTTGGTGCGATCCGCACCGACAGTAGACACTGATGATGATCCTTCGTTTTTTCATCATTTATTTTTGTTACCGTTGCCATTCACAACAAAAGCAGGATATTTGACGTTAAAGCTTTATTTCGTTGTTCGAGCAGTTCGAGGTGAGTTTGCTCTACGGGTTAAGAACGTCAATAGAATTATTAAACGAGTGACACATGGGAGCGGTGTGCGGTGCAAAATGATTGCGAAATACAATTGAGCTAAATGAAACACGTTGTTTTAGGCAGACGCTAATCATCTTTGCGATAGAGCAACAATACACAGAATAGTTTTCAAAAGAAATTCATCACAACTGTACTTTGCGATTTTTTGTTTGCAAAATCATTTCAAAACTTGTATGCTCGTAAATCATTTCTCAGTGCACGAAACTGTCCAGGAAATGGAGTTCTCGGGGTGGAATGTATCTTTCAACTTTAACGAACGCACGGGCAAGGTATGTGTGTGTGTATGTCTCGAGAACATTCCGCAAATGGAAGAGCACCGACGGAAGCTGACGCAGAAGCAGGCATTAAACACACATTAGAGCAAAGTGAATAAATCTCTTGTGCAAAAATAAACCTTTCGCCCAGATCTCTCACAGAGTCCCGTGGCGGTGGTTTTTACTTAACTTCCCATCCCTCTGTTACTCGTCCCTTTCACACCATCCCACTCGGTCCCGATTCCGGTTTGCCAAAGAGTGCAGTATTACGATTACGCTCATCCTCCCTTTCCTTGCCCATTTCCCCTTCTTCCCAACCCACCCAGTGGGCGGCTTTTGTGGTTTTTCCACGCGAAGCTAAGAAGAAAACGTTGATTGTTCGGTTTTGCTAAGCTGAATGGCTGCCACACCCGGCCCATCCCGCTTGTAAGAACGTGGCAAAGCGTAGGACGAGAACCTTTCTCAATGGCTGGCAGCCTTCCTTACGGCCAAGCTGGCGGGAAAGAGTGGCCCGAGCCATCCCAGCGCCCAGTGCCAGCACCAGAAAGCATTAACGGCCCCTTTCACGTGAGCTGCAGCAGCACCAGGCAGTGGTTGCCCACAGGCTTTATGGATTGGAAGCGCCAGTGCGGGGATGAAATCGAGCCAGGCGAACCTGTGCGAGGGCGCGAGGCAGAAACCAGTGGGCACAAGGATTCCACTTAACGGTGTAGCCAACAGTCAGCCAAGCGAGACGTGAAAGGCACAAACGGAAAACTCTCGATACCTCTCAGCCTCTCAGGCAGGACGAAGGAGTCCAGGGACGGAGGAGGAGGGGGGGGAGCTAAGAATGGTGAATGAATAAAATGCTTCTAAGGGAGAGAATTAGCGCCAAGATTTCACCGAATCCGCCTGCAGCCGGTTGGCATTGGGCGGGCGAAGCGCAAACAAAGAAAGCGAAGCGAATTAAAGCAAGCAAAAGCAGATGTTTTCTCATGCCCCGAACGAAAGGCTTCGGTGTTGTTTGGTTCGCTAGCTGTTTTTTTTTACCTACTATTTCCGTCCTGCTTTTGGCCACACACTCTAGCAAGCATAGCTTACCAATCTGCTCGAATTCTAATTGCCGATTCAGTTTTACCGTCTCGAAACCATGGACGCTTACACGGCATTGCGAAACAAAAACCACAGCCTGGGTGCACTGAGCCGAAAATAATACTGTACCATTCCACCCGCAGCCCTCGGACCCTGGGACAAACCCCAGGAATAAGGTGAAACAGCACAGCGAACAAGCGCACAGTTCCGTAAGTAAGTTTGCTGAGCAATAATTCTTGCATCGTGCTTCCACCGCGTGCTCCTTGCACTTCGACTTCCTTCCATTGGGGAAATGTCTCGCCGTTTCATTCCATTTCTTAAAGTGCAACCATTCCACCCTGGGTCGATGTCTTTGGTGCCTGGACGCCCCACCGGATTCGAGCTTCCCGTAACGGCAATTGCAGTCGCTTAATATTTTTGCTACCGATAATTTAACACAGCTGCAAATGGAATGGTGAATGTGGCGTCCCTTTCTCGGTGGGCCAGTGGTACTTCGTTCTTCATTGGCAAATTTAGAGGCTCATGAAGCACAGGTAAGAAAGTGGGCAAAAATTAACCTCCACCAGCTGTTTTCCGATATCCGGTTTCGAGTTTGGTAGCCGATCTGGGATAGGGTTCGACCGCGGTGTGAACTGTGGTAGAACGCGGTCAAGATTAATGTAGCACGGACTGTAGCGTGAGCTCTCTGAGCAAGGGGTTTTCATTCCTTTTCTTCCACGACAGTTCGATTGCACTAAAAGCGGTGCAATTTATCTAACATGGTTTGCGAAAGCATTGCATGGATGGAAGTCGATCGTTCTGTTCTTGCTGGACTAGTCAAACAGTAGAACCCGAGATGGAAAATTGGTTTTAAACATTTGCGAGCTCCACACTGCTATAAATTAAACATTCAACGAACCGTACCGGTAGCAAGTAGAAACAGAAATGGTTGCGGTTTATTTGAACAATTTGAACAAGTTTCCAAACAGAGGTACCTTGAAAGCTGATACATTTGTTACAAATCGTTCTTGATTTGCACATAGTTTATGTGAAACATATATTTGAACTTCCACGGAGCGGTTCCCATTTTGAGGACACAAATTATCCCGCGATGATGATTTCAGCGTTCTAGGCTCATTCGAAGTATCACCTTGAAGTGGCTCTTCAAATCACGAGCGCTACACAAAGCGCTTGGTTCGATTGGGCGGAAGGATTTTATCATTTGCCAGCCACGTTTCCATGGTTGCGATAGCTTTTTTTTACGACACGCTCACACTACGCGCCTTATCAAACCCCGGAAATGAGAACGGAATGAATGACAAACGGTAGCCATAAGGAAGGATCAAACAGCTTTTCCCTTCTCTCTCTCTATTGCTGCCTATCGATGATGCGTTTGACGATCTGTTTTGGCTACGGTCAGCTATATTTCCGGCAGCATTTCACTGGATTTCAGCCGACCGGATATGGTTGTATGTGTGTGGCAGTTTGGTTTGTGATATTCGGGTGTTTGTATGTGTGGGTATGTGGTATTCCAGTCATAGGAAACATCCTGCCTCAATCCATCCCGTGGCAAAATGGCAACCACTGATGAGCAGGTCGAATTTGAATACCGCCCGAATCTATCCCCCAGCATCGTTTGGTGCTATCTCGTGCTCTGCTGGTTGCTTTTATATTGTTCGTTTTCCACCATTTGCAACCATTGCTGGACGGGGGAACCTGCCAAGCGTCATCCCTGTCGTGTTTTTATGTTTATTTCGTTCCATTTCATTTGACGTTTCGCTTCGGACGTGCTTTTGCGGTGCGCACTGTTTTGGGCCCGAGGTTTTGCCAGCGTGTCTCGGGTTTGTACGGGTCATTTTCCAGGTACCGTTGGAAACATTTAGATTTTAACGACTACCTTTACGGCGAACATCAAAGCGAGGGGTCCCGCATCCTGTCATGGTCAGCCGTATCCTATCAAAACATACGTCAACGTTCGTTTGTCGGCCGTAAAAATCGATCAGTCTGAAAGTGTCCAGGTTAATTTTAGTGAATTCGCGTCTGGAGTATAAGCTAAAGAAGAATGCCCGTAACATACATTAACAGTTTTTCTCTTGAAAGTCACTGCCACTACGAAAGATTTAAACTCATTAAGCATAGCGCTCATATTAATTAAAAAACATTACACGAATTTAAAAGAACTCAAAACATCCAGGCTCGTAACTCACATTCTCCAAAAGTGGCAAAAACGAGCAGAAAAAGCGAAAGCGGCGATCTGCACAATAAATAAATACCTTAAAGCTCAGCTTGATTACTACAGATGCTATTTTAATACCCTGTCGTTGATACCCGTTAATATTGATTGCTCGAATCAATAAAGGAATAAAAATCAATAATAAATAAATGCGATCTTTTGGCAAACAAATGGTCAAGCGGCGTCATTGATCTTGACACGACTCGTGCAGCTCATATTGCATTCAGTACAAACACGGATAATGGAAACACAATTCAGTACCGTTATGTTTTAACATGCTTTTATGCTGGTCTCCTCAAATATCGTTCCTGTGTTAACCACTTCATATGAAAATAATAAACGAATGTTTTATTCTGTTTTTTGCTACACATTGTTCATGATTTTTTGCTGTAGCAATCCCTGTAAAACCGAATTCTAGTATACAATTTAAATATTTTAAAATGAACTTTAATTTATACGCTTCAACCGAACCAATATGCTGCTATCCCTCTCCACAGATAGACAGAAAACGCTTCCTTTCATCTTCGACTTTCATAACGAAATTAAAATTTCTCGTCAACAGTATACGACCCACATCGAGCAAAAGGTCTTCATCGACTGATAACATTGTGCGATGATATGGCGCTCGTATCGCTTCGCATCAATTACACCGCCCGATGGGAGGAGCTCATAAAAATGGCATCGTTATTGTCACTTTCACTCAAATGGCGCACGATGGCGCTCATGGTAGCTTTGCCGCACAGCCAAGGAAGGATTTTTCCCAGTCCTCCCAGTCTGCCTAACAGCACTGCCTCGCACATCCCGCAGCCAGGCACACAACAACGGCTCTGTACCGCGTGAAATCTAATCTTCACCGGTCTTGCGGGTGAGCCTTCGCTACGTTTCGTCGCGCATTCACACTTGACTAGCAGCGACATTATAAAAGGTCGGTAAGATCATAAATGCGTCATCGTGAGAAGCAATCGAACGCAAAAAAGCAGCTTTTTTGCTGTTGATGCTGCTGGCGCGCGAGGGACTCCTCGTCCTCCCTCTGCGGAACCGTGGGCGCGAGACGAGCCGGTGAAGATGGAGAAATAATGGCCTCGTGGAAAGGCATAAAAGTTCGATTTCATTTCCCGTCCGATACGGGCACGTCCGTCGGTCGACCACCGCAAAGCGTACACTCAACGCGTGACGGTGGGTAGGCAGGTGGGAGGGAGCTGAAACTTGGTTCCCAGCCGAAATGCGATGCGTTTTTCAATACACCAAAGTTATGCGCCATAAAAGTTATACATTTCTATCGGTGATCGCGCATCGCGGCTTCTTTGCGCGTTCGCGGTGGGGAAATGTTTTTACTTATTTTGCTCCGGTTTTTCCATTCCGTGCGCGACAACCATCGCCTCGCACCTCGCGGCTTTCCATCGTGCCAGCGGATGCCAGCGCTGAGGATGAAGGCATTTTCGCCAAACCGAGCGTACGCGCTCAAGATCGTGCCAAGGACGTCAGCATCAGCACGATGGCACCATTATACTGAGACACTCCAACTCTCGAGATATTTATTGTGGTTTTCAAGATCCTGTCCCCATCCTGCCCCTTGCGGTATGGGCATGGAAAGCAAGCGGGACTGTTAGTCTACGGGATGGATGGCGATGGTGCCAATGGAAAGGGAAAAGGGTCGTGGCTCAACCATGAACCTTGTGTGAATAGGATATTGAAAATTATGCAACATGGAAGAAAGTTTTCCATAACTTCTCGTCTCCTATGCGCGACATTCGAAACCTTTCTTTCCGGCACCCGTCGGTAGAATAATACTTTTCGCTTTTGGAGAAGGGACCAGTGGCGGTATGAGACAGCTGCTGCTGTTGTGTGCAGGAAAAAGGCGATTTTCCAATAGAAAAAATTTAACAAGCATCTTTCCGACCGTTCGCCACCGTCGCAAGTGTTCGATTCCGGTTGTGCTGCGCGGTATTTTTCTCAGGGACTTTTCCGTGCGTGAAGGTTGACAAATGCATCTGGATATGGTAACAGCTTATGCCACAGACTGTGTTCAAATCACAAAGCAAAGAAAAGAAGAGTATCTGGAAGGCAGAGAGAAAGAGAGTCGTTGGAAGTAGTTGTTGCGATCCACGTATTAAAAGTTTGTGTCTGCTGTTTGGTTGTGGAATCGGTGTGTACATGTTTGGTACATTTCCGCTATGGCATTTATTTATTCGCCTCAAGAGTTTCTTACAATGTACAGAAATAGTTTGTCTTTGGTTCTGATAGTTGAGAAAAGAAAGCTTGTTTTGACAAGCTTGTCTGTATAGCATTTAAAACATTCGGCAAACAGCTTGAATTGTTTGTAGAAAGATTATATCAGTTGGTGAATCGTTTCAATAAGAGCAAGTGTCTGGAAAGCCCGTCAAAAAAATTGTTATCCATATGCAATAGAAATAGATTTTATCTTATTCATAACTTACGAGCTTATCACTTCATGCCTTTGCTAACCCAAATGTCTTGCAACGGCCTATTGCTTAGAGCTGCTGGTTAGAGCAATACGGAAACAATATAGCCACAAACGCAACTCATCGATAATTTAAGCATCGAGAAGCAACCGAAACAATTTCACGACAAATGCAAAATGTTAAAGTTTACAAAACCTGCACCTTTTTCTGCTCCAACCTTTTCCTCTTTTCATGTTCGCGATAGTTTCCAAGAAACAAACATGACATTTTACTTTACTTCTATGTTTGCTCCACAACTTTCATCTTCTCTAGCAAACTCTCAATAGAATCCACTGCTCCTCCGTACATTTTGCAACAAACAACTGAAGATAACATTTATCACGTCCGATTTGATGCCAGAATCTATTTCAAAGTGCTTTCGGAGGAAAAAGAAACCCCGGATTTGCTAACAAAACATGCCGAGAAACATGCGTTTGACCGTTGATCTCGGAACGGTCTCGTACGCTACCTAGGATTAGTCAGGTGGGCTGGGGGGTGGAGCACGGTGTAGTGTGACCATCCATTTGGGATACACGTTTTATGTTTCTTCCATTTTCTCGCCGGCACCCACTAACTGGCGGTGCCTGGTGAGGGTCAATCGATGGAATGTGCCTGACTTCCGTTTCGTTCCGATAGAAAATGAAGAAGGGAATGTTCTTCTTTCGTTGCTCGGATTTTGTTTAGTAAACCCTTGCTTTCTCTGTTCCACCAGCTGTGTAAGGCTTCTTGCAAAAAAAAAAAGAAGTCAGCTAGGGTGCAATCGTTGACAAACAATCGCTCGAGACGCTGGTGCTGGGGAAACGAGCCCTGTTTCTTGCGTTCAATCAGCCGGAAAGAGGTGATCTTAACATTGCCTGCTCTTGATGTCTGTGAGTTTGTTTTGTTGTGAATGAGGCTTGCAAAGAACCGTGGGGAAAGGAGAGTAACGGGCTGGAAGGAACCAAGTTTTCCTCAATACCGGATCAATCAATCCTGCCAGCGGTTCAATGTTTTCCTTCCATTAGGTCGACCCACCGCCACCGGTAGCAAGAGAAAAGAAGGAAAAAAACAATGAGATAAGCACGAAGAACAGGAAAAACAAATCGTTTTCACAATGGAAGTCACCACGGGACCGTCCTAGACGGTTACGCTCTCCGTACCCTGGTCCTGCCACGGCTCATTCACTTTTGCACGATTGTTTGCCGGGGAGATGATGGCCAAAGCGACCATTTCTTGTTCCATTACTATCCTTGCTGCATCCGTATTTGATGGCCCGGGTCGCACAAGAGCAGCGAACGAGGTCGCTCCGGGGTCGTACGGAGCCCCGGAACGGATGGGAAAATAATCAATTTAACATAAATCGATCTGTTGAATGAGATGATTATTTGCAGCGCGCTCTGTTCCCAATCACCTCTCGAATGATTGCAGATGATGGCTGGTTGAACGGTTTGTCGCACGAGTGCAAGAGCAAAAAGATCGATTGTGAGGACCGGGCGAGCTGGGTGTGGTTGGGCGCCCCAGCTAACAAGCACAAACAGACGTAAGTGGGAGGTAGTTGAGAAATGCAACAACGGAAATGAATCGGTCAGATCTCGTTAGTAGAAAAGTTTGAGGTCACAACGATTAGTGCACCCGGCCACGGTTACTCTTCTCGAGACCGTTCCACGGGGCGTGGGTCAGCTGGACAACAAACAGCTTGACAGTGCTATAAGCCAAACGGCCAGGAATAATGCGACGGGATGGCAAATAGCAGCCTCGCCCACCAACGATTGTTACTGTGCCTCGTACTCGAGTGGTGAGTCCCTGCGCGTCCACCACCGGATTTGCAGTCACTGGCAGTCATGCGACAAACTCATTCCGCTTGCTTTCGCCCTTCATATTTACGCTTGCTCAGCGGGCCTCGGGTGGGGCTACGGCTCATTTACCGGGGAATGAGTCGTTCGACTGAATTATTCCAGCAGGAGCAATGCAGCAGCAGACCGAGGCCGGCTGGGTGAAACTTTTGCTTCGCCATTCACCGGCTCTGATTACAGTTTTGTACAGTTTGTCTTCACTAGAGACAACAGCGGTGTGAAAACAAAACCTACGCAAGGAACATTAGTACTGCCCCGGAGGGAAAAGTCAGAGGCATAATGGAGAGCAAAACTTTAGCATAAAATCGTTTCTTTTGCTGTGCAAAAATGCAATTATCAGCTCAATTACTCCGCTGGCGGGGAAGTGAACTGGCTGTGCAAATTGAAATTGAAATTCATTTTTTTATGATTTGTGTTGCACTATGCTGTTTGAAAGTGGACAATTTAACAACTTTATTGTTTCCATTGCTCTTTTGCCCAAACCCATTGCCTCCTATCGAAACCAACATCAAATTACGACAAAACAAACGCCCTTTAATAGAGCGATAAAAAGTCATCGGTCAATCGTCAAACTCAGCACCTCGCGACGAAACGCTCTACGTTCGTGAAATCTCATCCGGGCAAGAGTTCGAAAAGACTCCAAAAAGAGTAAATAAAACTCACTACTTTACGGTACATGGATCGTTACGCCGCAGCGAACGAACACTTGATGACTTCTTGTGGCCGTATGTAATGGAACCGCGTGCACAAGCCCCAGCACAGCGACACAGGCAAGCTGAAACGAGGAGGTCCGTTTAATAAAATCAAAACCAGCTAGCAGAAATCCCCCAAGAAGCGACCGAGGACGACAAACCCGTCCAATTCCCTGCGACTACGACGACGGCTTTTCTTCCGTTCGACCGGCGTAACGCGACGCATGGAAGGGGCGGACGAATGGGGAAAAATAACAAAACTCACATTATTACGTTATAAATTTCCACTTTAAAAGGTTATCTAAGACCACCTTCAGATGGCAAGTACCGATCCGCCTACAGTGCAGTGTGCCCGGGACGCCCGACAAACTTGTCTTCTTGGGGCTTCTGCCACACCTACGACATTTACGCGGCAACTCGATGACTGGTTAAACCACTGGCTTCAAGGATACTTCACCACCCCTCAGTGAGTGTGGAGGGGTTTGGGCTGCCGGCAGAGCAGATTGCTTCCCATCGTAAGGGGTATGTTTGTAAACGGTTTAGGTTATTTTTATTCCATCAACTTTTCACTCACAACATCACACTCCCCCGTTCTGCTGGATGTTGAGAACACTTTTTTGCAACAAGAATTTCGCCCTTACAATGTGTTGCGATGGCTCTGGGTAAGCAAATGTCGCAAAATGCATCCCTAGATAAATATGCGATTTTATGAGTGTTCCCGAGACACCGCCATTCAAGAATCGATATTCGAGCGGTTTAATGCGTACTAAGGGGTTTGGCGCAGCACTTTACTGCTGGTAGCATGTTATGATTTGATTTTCGCTAACAGCATGCTTGATTTTTTGTTGTTGAATTTGGTTTGCCTAGATTTTGTCAGCAATCGGACTCCTGTGAGAAAATTTGAACGTTTTCATACCAAGAATTGCTGCAGTAACTTTATCAGTGATCAAAGTCAAAACCGTCGAGCATCTTATATTTTTTCTCAATCTATTTCCTAATAAAAGGTAGGGATTACATCACAAAAAGAAACCCAGTTTTTGAGTTCAAATTTTTATTTGGTGAAATCTTCATTTAGAATATTTTTAAAACATAGTTTTTTTTTTCAATCCTTTCTAAACAGGAATCCTTTTGGCGGTCATAATATAATCATTGGTTTATCCAATTAAATAGCAAAAAGTGAACTCAACACCCGTTATTTAACACAATTCCGTGGATGATCAAGCCACACAATTCTAATTTGTTGAATAAACATCAAGTTATGTTAAAATGCACAATTTTCAAATTGCCTCTATTTGTTGTGATTTTAAATTAAAATGACACCTTGTCTCGTTATACAGATGCTACCGTGAATCAATTTATTACAGCCACATAAAGGCTCAAACCACATTCTCCCTGACATACCGTGTGGCTTGCCCATGTACGGCAAATTAGATTACGAACGATTTAATAAAGCTTCAAATGATTCCTGCCATGTGTGAGTAATATTATTTTGATGTAATTCCAACCATGCCAGTTATGTTTCGTGTCTATGTGAGCGTGTGAACCGTGGAGATTTCATCTGTAGCGTTTAGCATTGCATGGCATTTTCTATGCTTTCGTAGCGGATCAGGAAATTCGGTTCGACATGGACCGAAAGCCTTGTAGCAGTGATTGGCAAGCTGCATGCTCTGCTGTTACATTTTTCACCCTCTAACTACATGTGTTGTTTAAGTCATGTCCGTCGTGCGTGTCGATAAAAGCCTCTTTGTGAACTCTTGTCAAATGTGTTACATTTATTTGCTCTCTGCTGGAAAAATCTGTTCCCTGTCAAGGTATCGTCTCAAGGTGCGTGGTTTGTACACAAATATCAAATTATTATCCCACTAGAACAGATGCTAGGTTATGGAGGAAGTGTGCATAACGAGTCGTTGCCAGTATAACCCCCCCCCCCCCTCTACCAGACCCACACACACACTCCTCATCCTTCAACCGTACCCCTCTGCTAAAGCACACAACATTCCACATGGGAGCGAACAAGCAAACTGTCCTCATAGTAGCATGGGAATTTCATAAAGCTGCTCCTTTGCGCGGACTGATAACTAGCATGGCTGTTATATCGACATAGGTTGTTCTCCTTCTCCCTTCATTCAGCTTTCCATTCCGATGGATCACATTATTCTCTTTGTTGGTCTTTTTCTCCTCGATACTCGATACAACTCAAACAAGCCCAAATAAGGTCGCCCACAGCGTGCGAACTGATGGACTGTGACACAACGGTCCTCCTTCGGTACTCGCTTACGAGCAATCTTGACGACACTAATCCATCCGGAGCAGCGAATCGAGTGGCATTCGGTCGTCAAGATGTCAATTTGGGAAGTTTTGTGACCTGCCATGCCATGTCATGTATGTTTGAACGGACCTGCGAACGGTCCCGATTATGATTGGTCTATCTTTGATTGTGTTTCTTTTTTTTTTTGCTAGACACGGAACAGATCGAGCACTCGAGACGAGTTTTTGATAACGACCTCAATGATTCCGTTCGGTCCTGAACACTCTCATGCTCGTAAAGATATGTCACTACCTTCCCGAGCGTTACGTAGGACTGTATTACGTACACTCTACTACGATTCGCTGTAGTTTCTCTTTAACGACAGACTCACGACGATGATGCTTTTAAAGCCTTTGTTTGATACTACCGCCAAATGAAGCACTGGTGCGGGTGGAGGAAACCAAAAAGGAACTATATTTCTATTGCATTGAAGTATACTTGGATGTTTAATATCCGGACGGGACGGTGTAAGCTAGTACGTAAAGAATCATCAAGCTGACCTTTATGTACTACCAGCATATCGAATTGGTCCCCGGTGGAGCGTAAAAGGCGAATCGGGCGTGGTTTTAATGCTACGAAGTACAAGCAAAGCTATTGATTCTGATTTATATTTAATCATTACACCGTTCAGTGGAATCGGCGATAAAGCGTTGTGGCTGTTGGTAAGCCTTTTCCCCAAACGACTATAGCCGAGCACGGATTCGCGCAACGCTAATGATGATGATAAGTGACGCAGAAGGGATCGAAGGTCGAGGCAACGGCTTGGGGAATACTTTTTCACAGTCAAGTGATTGATAACTCGAGAGTAGAGCTAATACATTGGCGTGAAAAATGTTGAATGCTTTAAAGAGGGGAGTTGTATTATTTCTGCAATAGCATTTCAATGACCAAACGTTAAGGAATTCTGGTTATATGAAGAATAGTAACAGATGATTATGCAAATTATTACTTAGTGGCTGTAATTATTCTTACTATTGAAGAGCAACTATCAGTGACTATAATTGATTTATATATTTAGTAGCAGGTGAGTCAGTCCTACGTTTGAGAATGCAATACAAAGTTTGTAGCCATGACGGGCATGTTGTTAGGTCTTGCTAATTGTCGATTTTACCATGGGACCGGCACTGCAATTACTCTACACAGTGGCTCTTTAAATTAAATGTTACTAAAATAAAACAGTGTTACTGCAATGATTTCTCATTAATCAAAAGCAAAGACAACCTTACAAGAATATTTTCTTTATGTCGAAGAAGTTCGCTTACCTATAATTGTGAGATTTACAACACTGTTTCTAGTCTGTGCTACGATGAAATCCACACGACATCGATACATGCCGCTGTCGGTTTCGCGTACATTTTGCACCGCCAGTTCACCCGGTTCCTTTTCGAACTGAAAGTAGGCTCGATCACCAAACATGGAGTCGTCCGACCAGCGCTTCGCCGATCCCACTTCCCTTCCACGTGTATCAGCACTGCAATGAAATTAAAATTAAACAATCATTTATCAAATATCCTTCATGACATAACAATAGTAGAACGTCGGGCGACACGATTGATAGACGTTGGGTTGAAGATATATTTATATATATATCGAAAAAAGCTCATTTCACTGATCGATAAAACCACAGAACACAATCCTCAGGCTATTTCAAAAACAGTAAGCTTTTCCAAATACTAAAATCATTTTCTTTGAATTCATACAATTTCAAGAGATTGTCATCTTCCATCACACAGTTGCTAAAAATAAAATCAAGCGCCACTCAGCGTTCCTTGCTTCTAACGCACAGTTTGCTGTATTTCAAGACAAATCTCAATCAAAAACTGTGATGCTGTGTGCGCGCTGCCTTCTATCGTCCACCTCCAAAGTACCGTGTGTCCTCGTGGGAGCGGAAACTTCCTTACGATCCTAAGGTAAGACCACCAAACACGGACCGACACTTCAGACTCTCGTAAAAAAGAACAGTACACCGAAGATGAATTATTTATTCACACCTTAAGAAAAAAAATCCTCACGAACGAGAGGCAAA
>SIXB01001572.1:0-38636 GCA_007018985.1 Anopheles bwambae
GTCTTCCAAACGCTGCTCACCTCGCACGGGGCGGACGCGCGGAGCGACGCGAGCGGGCTCGCCTGGATGTACCAGAACCGGGACGGGGCGCTCGTGTACCACGTGCAGACGCACCGGCTGCCCCACCATCACGGGGCGGCGGCCAGCCCCGTCCTCACGCTGCTCGACGACAGTGCGAAGCGCCGGCCCGAGCTCGAGACGCTCACGCGCGCCTTCACCGGCGAGCACGCGTCCGGCCTGATCGACCGCATGGGGCCGCGCGTGCTCGAGCCGCTGTACGCGGGCGAGCTGGCGATCCAGGTGGCGAACGAACAGAATCTCACCCTGCTGCACGGCAAGTTCGTGACGCGCCAGGTGGCGGACGCGCGCGACTCGGCCGCCCCGGTGCTGCTGCGCCGCGGCGCGGACGCACCGGCCCCGCTAGCGCACGCGGTCGGGCTCGCCTGGCTCGCGGTCGACAACGAGTGCAGCCTGCACTACGACCTCTCGCTCGCCGGCGTCCCGGGCGCCTACCATCCGCTGCAGCTCTACCTGGAGGAGCTGCCGCTCGAAGCGCCGAACGCACCGGTCGCCCGCCGCCTGCTGGAGGACTTTAGCGGCAACCAGCTCGAGGGCTTCCAGCTCGGGCTGCCGCCGCGCGAGCTCGCCAAGCTCGAGACGAGCGTCATCTATCTGGAGGTGCGCTCGAACGGCACCGCCGAGCCGGTGCTGCGGGCCCGCCTCCACACGCCGACGCGCGTCCCGCCCCACTGTACCGGCGGGCTGGACAACGAGGTGCAGCAGGACCCGTTCGCCGCGAACGACGTGCCGACGGTGGCCGCCAACGAGAAGTGCTTCCACTCCGGCCGGTTCTACGACGAGGGCGAAACGTGGCGCAGCGCGGTCGAGGCGTGCACCATGTGCTCCTGCGACCACCAGCAGTACAAGTGCGAGAAGATGAAGTGTCCCCCGCTGCGCTGCCGCAAGGAGGACATCGTGCAGAAGAAGGGCGAATGCTGCCCGTCCTGTGCCGGTAAGTGTTTGCTCTTCGCGAGCTTTTTGTCATTACATCCCCGCCATTTTCTAACTTTCCTCTTTTTTTTTGTTTTTGCCTCTTGCTACAGCTCCGAAAGTGGCGGCCGCACCGGCCCCTCCAGCGGCGGCACCGCCCCCGGCCCCGGCCAGCAGCAACGGGCGGGGCTGCAGCCTCGGCGACGAGTTCCACGAGGCCGGCACGACCTGGCACCCGTACCTGCACCCGAGCGGCTACGAAACCTGCACCATCTGCACGTGCGAGCTGTTCACGCTGCAGGTGAAGTGTGCGCGGGCCCAGTGTCCGCCGCTGCCGTGCAGCGACAAGGTCGCCTACCGGCCGGACAAGAAGGCGTGCTGCAAGGTGTGCCCGCAGGTGAAGGAACCGAAGGTGTCGAAGCGGACGCACGGCGCACGGCCGGACGTGCAGTACGATGAGGCGGGCGGCTCGGCCGGTACGCTCCGGTCGCCGCAGGCGATACTGGCGGCCGGCGGCTGCCGGTACGAGGAGAACATCTACGAGAACGGGCAGGAGTACCATCCGATACTGGCGACGCACGGCGAGGAGAAGTGCATCAAGTGCCGGTGCAAGGTAAGCACGCTAGCGAACGGAGCAGCGCAACCGGATGAACGATTACTAACCGCACCATTTTCTTACTCTTTCTTTCTTCTCGCAACAGGATGGGCAGCTTAACTGCAGCCGCAAGCGGTGCAATCGCGCCATGTGCAACCGACAGAATGCGAAGCAGCGCGCGCTGCAGCAATCGCAGCAGCAGCCCGCCGACGAGTGCTGCCAGTGCAGGCCCGCCCGCCACCACCGGAAACGGCAACAGCAGCAGCAGCAGCAACAGCAACAGCAGACGAGCGTCAAGAGTTGAATCCGAGCTGCCGTTGTGCAGCTGGCCGAGCGAAAGTAGTAGCAGCAGTGGCGTTTAGTAGCGACGCGGAGTGCCCGTGGGTTTCCCTGTGCCATGTTAAAGTGTGTTGCTCGCGGGGCTCCGCACCATCCACACTTACCTGTTTGTTTTTTTTTTTAATTACCACCATCCTCTCCAAACCCCCCCCCCCTCGTCCTGTGCTCTCGCTCCATCACATCGCCTCTCTCTCTCTGTGTCTCAGCGATGTCAGAGCGACACCCGCGTGACACGTGTTTGCTGGCGTCATATCGGCGCCATTTTGTAGTGTTTCTGTGCGCCCGGAGTATTGTATTCTTATTTTTCGAGAAGCTCCGCCACTTTCATCCTACCCCCCATCCCCCATCATTTCCCATTGCGCTTTTGCATTCAGCTTTAGTAATGCCCCGTTACGCGCGTAACGCCCGCCAAAAAAACAAACGTAACACCGCCCGAACGCTTTCTTTTGCTAGGTTGGGCAAGGTTTAGTGCACGTTATTAATAATTGGACCCTTTTTCGATTCAGAAGAAGAAGAAGAAGAAGAAAACAAAGATACACACTCACAACAGTGTATGGAGCGTGTGCAGCGCTTCCTTGAAGATTGTATTAGGGCGAGCGAGCGAGCAAGAGAGAGAGAGAGAGAGAAGGAATGGGAGAGTGAGAGCAAGGATCTATTTATATGTACTTTAAAAAGGAAAACAAAACCCACACATACATACATACATACACTCTCACATACAATACACATTGAACACATACACACACACACACATTTTACATTTTAACCATGTAAGGATAAGGAATGCAGCACGCATATTAATTTTAATATAAAATCGTATATCTTAACGTATCTTGTAGTGAACGTGCACCCGCAACCCACCCACCCACACACACACACATATGCATGCACACGCTTTACGTGTGTTCGTGGCGTGTGTGTGTCCGGCATGGGCATGGGGTACAGGGTAAGCCGATGAGTGACCTTTTTGAAACGATATACCACATACAAACAGAAGAGAACAACAAAACCCCACAGTAACACACATACAGCTGCAAGTCCCTCCCAAAATCCCCCCCCCCCCCCCCCCCCCCCCCCCCCCCAACGTCTGTATGGATATATATTCATATATACTTTTTTTATATAAATATATATACATTTATATACCTTGTACATGTAGGCAAACGTAGGTTAACGGAATCATGATGTACTAACTAGCGCTTAGTACACTACCCATGTAAGGACACGTATTTATTTTTGCAAAACAAAAACACACACACACACATACATACATACATGCTCACACACACTCACACAGATACGGCAATTGAACAGGACCGTCTGCGCGAAAAGAAAATAGGAAAAAACAGAGGAAGAAAGAGAAAGGATGGAGCGGCGTGTGGAGCGTCGCGTTCTGTGTTGCGCCACTCCACGTACCAAAGCGATTTAAGGCGGGCAAATTAGTAGATCTAGCGATAGGTTGAGTGCAAGAGAAAGAGAAAGAGAGAGAGAGACAGAGAGAGAGAGAGAGAGAGAAAAAAGAGAGATAGAAATGAATCGCGGTCGCGATGGAATGGAATCTTTTCCCAAGGTTGTGTGGGAGTGCGAAAAGCGAACTTCTTCCCCCCGGAGCAATCCGGCCCGATGCCAGCCGGCAACCCAGGTACGACAAACCCGAGAGCTTTTGGTTTTGGGCGTTTGCCTGTTGCTTTGCTTTTTTGTTTTGTTTTCGTCGCTTTTGCAACTGCTGAGCGTGTGGCTTGGGAAAAGCAGAACAGGAAAAAAAGGTGGCAAAAAGGATGAAGGGGGGGGGGGGGGGGGGGGGGGGAGGAGACCGGGGGAAACTGCCGGAAAACAGGCCCCCGCCCGGACAGGAAAGGAACGCATTTAACCGGTTTATAGTAGCTTTGTTTGGTGTGTCAGTATAGGTAAGCGGAAGCGGACGGAAAGCACAAAAGCAGGGAAGACGACAGAAGCAAACGAACAGAAAACGGAAGAAGAAGAAAAAGAAGAAGACGAAAAATATGATAAGGAAGAGGAAGAAGAAGAAGTAGAAAAAAAAACGAAAACAAAACAAACAAACGAAAGCGCGAACAGAAAGGAAGAATAGAATAAAAGGAAGCAAAAAAATATCAAACAAACAAAAACAAAAAAAAACACACCGCCCATATTACATCATTTTGTCTTTCTTCCGATGTTGCCCCGGTTTTTTCTCCTCTTTCTTTTCTTGGAAAACTCACGGGGCGGAAAGGGCTGGTAGAGCAACTAAGACGTACACTAAGGCCTGTGAGCGCCATCTATACGATTGTGTCTCTGCTTTATTGCACCGAGCTTCGGTCACCCCTGCGTGGTGTTTTACTGCACTCTTTCGGTGTTTATTAACTGGTACAAAAAAAAACGAAAATAGAGAGAGAGAGACACGATTAGAAAAAAAAAACAAAAAAGGAAAGGGAAGGAGAGGAAAGGCCAAACTCCCACTCCCTCCTCCCACCCCTAAAAATCCCAAAAGTCCTAGTAACAATCCTCGCGCGGAATGCTGGTCATAACAGTCATATAGATTTTTTTTTTTTGGTTGCTTAAAGCGTAACTATTTCGCCATCGTTCCACCATTTTTTGTTTGTTTTAATTCGTCGAATCGTTTTTCGCACACCATGGGGTGGTGTGTGGATCGCAAAATTATTGTATCAAAATTATACATTACCTTAGTAGTACTTAGTAGCAGCAGCAGCAGTAACGTTATCGAATGCCAAAAAACAAAGTCACGAGGGTAGGAAAAAAGGACGCTTAGGTGTACGGAAGTAAAACAAAATGCTAAGTAAGAACTTTTTTTTAACGTTTAGGCCTTTCACTTTAATCGCACTTTTGGTTTCGAGTAAAAGTAGTACTAAGAGAAATAAAAAAAAAATACAAAAGGGAATGGTACGTTTAAAATCAATCAAACAAAAACAAAACACACAAAAAAGCTGAGAACGATATACAAAATGATTTCTGCGAAACGAATACTAGGAGAATACTTAGAAAGCAAGAGACGGACAGAGAGAGAGAGAAAGGGGAATGAATAGTAGAGGAAGAAAATACAAAGCTTAGGGCGGCAGAAAGGGCAAAGAAAGGGAAAGAAAATAAGAAGCAAAAAGTCGATGCCTCGATCTCTAGTCAAGCGTCGCACACACGTTGCACGTTCGGGAGGCGATGTCACGAGCACACTAACTGACTGACTACTGAGCCCCGGTACAAAAAGGGTTTTTTTTTTTTGCTTTACTGAGCGGCAGTGGTGACAGCTGCGAACTGTCACTTTTGGTGTTTGGACGGTCACAAAGCAGCCGCCACAAATTCAAATCAAACACACACGTACAGTGGAGACAAATCGAATGGAATTCACACATACAAACAGACAATAAGTACATTAAATCATACGTACATACACTCACACTCGTACACACACACACACACATACTTTAGGAGGTAAAGCAGATAGGGAAGAGAGGCAAGCATTGTGCGCTGCAAGGTTGTTGCGCAGCCAGTCTTAACAAGTCTTAAAACAAACAAACAAACAAACCAGCCGCTAAATACTAATGACGGTGATCGATACCATATACACCTATATATACATTTATATATATATCTAGAGATGTAAAACGCAAAAAAACTACGGTTACTATGTCTAAAATGTAGTATTTTAAGTATTACTACCCGCATACACATATACATATATATATATACAGAAGCAGAGATTGCTGTGTACGCGCGCGCACGACGCCGTACGACTGATAAGCATAATTGCAGCTTTTTTGTTGTTGTTTTTGTTTCCTTCTCCATCTCCTTTTCTTTTCCTTTCCTTTCCTGCTCTAACACGGCGTGCCCAGAGTCCGAATGTCGCAAGCCTATAGGTTGTGGGTGTTTCCGTTTTGTTTTGTTTGTTCGGCCCGTTTGGTTTTCGTGTATGCATCGATTTGGGAGTAACGTCACGCTGTGTCACGCTTCGCGTCGTGTCAAGAAGCTGGTCGTGTGTTTCGCGCTGTTTGTATGTGGAAGAAGGGGGTGGGGGGACGGTAGAAGAGGCAGAGTACACTGTGGTAAACTGTAACCTCAGTAAATTAAACTCCCACGGCTTCATGTTTGCTGGCCTGCGTTACGGCAGGCCAACTAGGAAAAGCAAAACCTTCCTAAAAAATGGTCAGTGCACACTACAAAACAGTAGCTATGGGTCGATTGGCAACCAAGAATACAAAAAATAGATAATGAAAATACACACACACACACACACAATTAAACACACACAACAACTCTTCCCGTTTTGGTTACCACTTACCAAAGAAGACTGAATATTTTAACAGTATACAGAGACGAAGGGGCGAAAAATAATACGCAAAACCAAACAGGCACAAACAGAAAGCAAAACAAAAAAAAAAGAGGGTGGTGGGAGGGGAAGGTGGTGAGTGGACATGCCCAACACTCCAGCTAGCGCGCTACCCCGCGCGCATCTTCACGACGTGGCGGTTGTAATCCAGCTTAGTAGCTTCGGTAGTAAGCAGTCGGTAGTGATGGTCATAGTGGAGCGATTGGGTGAAGCAACCCATCCCTAATGTTAGTTTCCTTTAATTATTGTTTTCTTTTTACTAAACTGTCTGTATTTAAAATGTAAACCGAGAGCTTTAGCCGCACTGGGTGGCTGGACATTCTGTCGAAAACTTAGTGGTAGGTAGCAGGGATCGAACCGATTTGTTTATGCAAAAAGGTGTAGAGAGTATGTTAGAAGTGAGAGAGAGAAGTAGAGAAAGAGAGAGATAGAGAGGGAAAGAGAGAGAGGGAGGAGACTCAATACACACATGGAATGGAAGTTAGATTGTTAGAAGAAGTCGGTTTTTTTTAACTCTTACGCACATCAAACGTGTACTACGTATAGGTCAAGACGGCAAGCTGAGGGCTGGTATGGCGTTGGAAAACGCAAGTACAAGACGGAGAAGAAAGCTTGGTGGAACAAAATTGGACAGTATTCATTTTGACAACCCCAAGAAACGGAAAAAAAAAACAAACAAAGAAACCAACGCCGTAACGCAGCGTAAATAAATATTGTTCAAAATATCTCTTTTTTACCGCAAAATCCTCCGTTCCTCCCAGTGCACACCGGGAACCGCTATTGCTTAGGAAGGGCGCATTAGGTGCGTAACCCAGTTGCGCATAAAAGCGTTGCCAGAATAACAAATAAGCAAATAAAAATCGCAAGCGAAAACAGTTTCGAAATTTCGGAACGGTCTCTGCCAGTTGTGGCACTGAGCAAACGCGCATTATAATTAATAAAATAAAACCAACCAACTAAGAGCTACAAACACTTAACGAAAGTTTTGGTGATTTTTTTTATTATTCTTCTTTTTCTTCTTCTTCTTCTTCTTCTGGTCACAGCTAGATAACGATTAGTTACAGGTGAGAGATATTGTAAATCACAAAAAGAGACGATAGGTGCTGTAGTTTCTGGTTGAGAAACGGCTTCTAGATCCTCGTTAGTTCAACGAACTAGTCATAGGTAAAGTTGGTAATCTGCAAATCCGCATTATCCGGACCCGTCCGGAATCATTAGGAGTTGTCCGAAGTCATCCGGAGTCGTCCGGAGTCGGAGTCATCCGGAATAGGAATCTAACGGATTTGGAGTCGTCCAGAGTCAGAGTCATCCGGAATCGGAGTCGTCCAGAGTCGTCCGGAATTGGAGTTGGAGTCATCTGGAATCGCCTGGAGTCGGCCGGAGTCGGAGTCATCCGGAATCGGAATCCAACGGAGTCGTAGTCGTCCGAAGTCGGAGTCATGCAGAGTCGATGTCGTCCTGAGTCGGCCGGAGTCGCCCAGAGGTGGAGTCATCCGGAATCGGAGTCGTCCAGAGTCGAAGTCGTCCGGAATCGGAATCTAACGGAATCGGAGTCGTCCGAAGTCGGAGTCGTCCGGAGTCGGAATCATACGGAGGCGATGTCGCCCGGAGTCGGCTGGAGTCGTCTGGAGTCGCCCAGGGTCGGAGTCCTCTGAAGTCGCTGCGAATTTTGAGTCTGAGTCGTCCAGAGTCGTCCAGAGTCGGAGTCATCCGGAGTCGGAGTTGTCCAGCGTCGCAGTCGTCCGGAATCGAAATCTAACGGAGTCGGAGTCATCCGAAGTCAGAGTCGTCCGCAGTCGGAGTCGTTCGGAGTCGGAATCATACGGAGTCCATGTCGTCCGGAGTCCACTGAAGTCGCCCAGAGTCGGAGTCGTCTGGAGTCGTCCAGAGTCAGAGTAATCCGGAATCGGAGTCGTCCAGAGTCACAGTCGTCCGGAATTGGAGTTGAAGTCATCCGGAATCGTCTGGAGTCGTCCAGAGTCGGAGTCATCTGGAATCCGAAACCAACGGAGTCGGAGTCGTCAAAAGTCGGAATCGTCCGAAGTCGGAGTCAGATGTCGTCCTGAGTCGGCCGGAGTCGCCCAGAGATGGAGTCATCCGGAGAGTCGTAGTCGTCTCGAATCAAAATCTAACGGAGTCGGAGTCTTCCGAAGTCGGAGTCGTCCGGAGTCGGAATCATGCGGAGTCGATGTCGTCCGGAGTCGCCTAGAGTCGTCTGGAGACGCCCATAGTCGGAGTCCTCTGAAATCGCCCAGAGTCGGAGTCGTCTGGAGTCGTCCCGAGTTGGAGTCATACGGAACCGGAGTCGTCCAGAGTCGCAGTCGTCCGGTATCGGAGTTGGAGTCTTCTGGAGTCGGAATAGTATGGAGTGGCCCGGAGGCATCTGGAGTCGTCCGGAGTTGGAGTCAAACGAAATCGAATTCGAACGGAGTCGGAGACGCCTGGTGTCGGCCAGAGTCGTCTGGAGTCGGAGTAGAACCTGTTTACCAAGTGCACACGTAAGACCGGAAGACGAATAACACTATAGGAAATAAAATATCATCTCTGGACCCTAACTTTAACCGACTCCGGGCGACTCCGACTTCGAGCGACTTTGACTCCGGGTGGAACTAGTGGTTCCAATTTTTCCGGAATCGGACTATCAATAACCGGAGTCGGATCCGAGTCGAACGTGAGCTCCAGAGAGCAGATCACTACAACGAACATTAACATATTCCAGTTCTGAAGGCTCTCATTCGGAACCTGTTCCCGCTCCGGGAAGTGATCCTGCCATCGATCCTGTATCTCTTCGGGCACAGGAACAATTCACAATCCAATTACTAGTTAAGAAGGATTTACCAAGGTTCCAGCAACTTATCCGGTATCTTACGATCCGAAAAACATACTTGTAACTTATCTTACGCTTGTCAAACAGAACCTAAAGCTAGGTAACTGTTCTCAGTCAAGGGTTGAAGCGTTACGAGCGTTACGGGCACGTTTATTTCGTTCGCCGACTGCTTCCCCTACCGGTTGATAGATGGCGCTAAATAACCCGCAGCGTGTGCGCACTGTACCGATCAGCTGATTCATTGTTTACGTGTCCGAGGCACCAGAAACATCGCAGTAAAAATAAATCGCAAAAAAATCCAATCATGTTTACATGCCCATGAAGACCCACCAAAGAGTTCATATATGTTCGTTTTTCGCATATACTTTTAAGCGCAGGATTGCAAAAAAGATGGTTTGTCATCAAATCGTACACGCAAATTCCAATTTAAATGCACTAAAGCAAAAGTGGGTCCGAAATTCACTCTGCCACGAGCGAAACAGTGCGAGCAGAGAACATAGTATTGGAGCAGATAGACACCTCATCTAATCAGGCTATTAAAAGAAACGCACATGCGTTTGTGTTCGAGTTCAGCATCTTGCTTTTTTATTTCATTATAATTCAATAAACAACAGTCGCGTCGGTGTTGTAAAACTAAATTCGCTTGCTATAGTTCACATTAGCTAATATAATCCTTTTCAGTAAAGGAACAACAATGTTTAAATTCAATCCGGCGGCTAGCAGCCATTACCGTCTACCTAGCTTTGTAGGAGAAGAAATAAAAACTAATAAACGAAAAACTGCCAATACCTCGGCAGATATATACGCGTCCAACGCCGGCCCTCTCGTCAGTGGTCGGTGTTGTAAAACGAAATTCATTTGCAATAGTTCACATTAGCTAAGAAAGCCCTCTCAAATTCAGGAACAACAATTTTTAAATTCAATCCGGCGGCTAGCAGCCATTACCGTCTACCTAGCTTTGTAGGAGAAGAAATACAAACTAATAAACGAAAAACTGCCAATACCTCGGCAGATATATACGCGTCCAACGCCGTCCCTCTCGTCAGTGGTCGGTGTTGTAAAACGAAATTCATTTGCAATAGTTCACATTAGCTAAGAAAGCCCTCTCAAATTCAGGAACAACAATGTTTAAATTCAATCCGGCGGCTAGCAGCCATTACCGTCTACCTATCTATGAATGAAACGGGCGAAGCAAAAACAAAAAAACAAACCCCCCACCAAACAAACGAAAGAGTGCCTCGCATGGGCGCATCCGCTTCCACCACAAACCCTCCTCCTCCCACGCGTCAGCATTGGCGCTTCACGTCGACGTGCGGGAAGTCGCGGCGCCACTTGTCGATCCACTGCTGCTCGATGCCGTTGCAGTAGCTCAGCTCGAGCAGGCGGAGCGCCGGGCAGCCGATGACGATCGCGTTGATCGCCCCGCCGGACAGCATCATGGAGCTCATCAGGTCCAGGTACTGCAGCCGGGGGCAGTGGCGCGCGATCGCCAGCAGATCGTTGTTGGTGATGCCGCGGAACCCGGCGAGCACGAGCCAGCGCAGGTCGGGACAGGCCGCCGCCAGCTGGCCGATCGTACCCTCGGCACACTCCTCGTTGTTGCTGTAGCCGAGGTCGAGCTCCTGCAGCTTGGTGCAGTGCTGCAGCGGCACCAGCCCGTGCGCCCCGAGCGCGTGCGTCTTCCACAGCTTCAGGCTGAGCAGGGCGCGGTTGTGCTTGCCGATCGTGTGCGTGACGTCGGGCAGGCTCGACTGGTCGCAGCTCGCCAGGTTCAGGTGCTGCAGGTTCGGGTTTTGCTTCAGCAGCGCCAGCAGCGTTTCGGGCGCGCACTGCGCCCGGCTCAGATCGAGCACGGTCAGCCGCTTGCAGATGGACGGCTGGTAGCGCTGGTCGTCCAGCACCGCGTTCTGCATGCACAGCTCGGTCAGCTCGCGACACAGCAGCAGCACGAACGACATGGAGTGCCGCACGCCGATGCAGTTAAGGCGCAGGTGCGTGAGCGTGGGCCCGTGGCGGTTGAAAAACCTGCGAAAAAGAAGCAGAAGAAGAAGGTAAGTACAATTAGCACATCAGCATGCTCGCTCATGCGGCTTACATCTCCAGGTCGATTGTGTTGAACTCGTTGACGATGCCGCACCCGGACAGGTCCAGCTTCTTGATGCCGGTGCACCGGTGGCCCAGCCACAGCAGGAAGTGCGAATTGACCCGGTCCCAGTACGGGCGCAGGTTCACCTCCCGGTAGAGGCGGGTGTCGGCCACCACCTCGGCGCACTGGACGCACACCTTCTCCACGTCGGCGAGCGCGAACCAGTCGAGATGGGAGAGGATGTGATACAGTACCTCGTACGGCATATCGGTAAGGTTTGGCTGGTTGGTGCCTCCCGCCGCCTTGCCTATCGTCAATTCCAATGCTGCCGTCGCCTCCACCGGTGGTGGTGTTGGTGATGCGGCAGCCGATGCTTCTGCTCGAACCTTCACGCGCTCTTCGTGGAAGCCGTGCACGCCGCCCACCAGTATAATGCCGTCCAGTCCGCAGATGTACCGGTGGTCGCGCAAGTTTAGCTCGAAGCGCAGCACGCGCGTCCGGTGCGGGACGGTGCGCAGGGTCGGCAGGAACAGGCGCGCCAGGTTAGCGCCCCCTTCGCCCGCTACGTGCTCCCACTTGTCGGAGCGGCCGTCCCAGAGACAGACCCAGCCGACCTTCACCACGTAGCACGTGATGCGGCGGACCGTGCCCGGAAGCAGCGTTTCGTACACGCCGACCACGGCCGGATAGACGGCCTGCTCGAAGCAGACGACGAAGAACTCGTCCACCGACGGATTGTCGCACGGCGCTACCCTCGCCAGCCCGAACTCGGGCCGGTAGGACGGTGCCAGCCGGGGCCATTCGCCGTACGAGGACTGGCCGGGGAAGGCAAGGGAAAGGGAGAAGAGTGCGGTTAGCATTTTGGTTTCGTTGTTGTCGCCTGTCGCCCGCTCGGTGGGGGAGAGGCACACCTACCAACAGGTACGAGTCCGTATGGTCGCCGTAGATCGGGAAGTTGGACGGCCGGCCGATCAGATTGATCGAGCCGTAGGAAAGGTTCGGCCCGTACTCGTGGCTGGCTATCAGGACGGACTCCACGAACTGCTTCCGCTCGCCGGGATAGCAGACCGGGGTGAACAACGGCCGAAAGCGGTTCATCCTTCAGCAGCTAGCAGCGAGCTGGATGGAAGAAAACAGAAAACATGAGTGCTGGTGAGCTTGGCGGACGGAGAAGAAGCGGGGGGGGGGACAACTCCCGGACGAGCGTGGTACGATCGTGCCACTCACGGAAGTTCGCGCACACTTTGCCACAGCGCTCAGCGTCCGGCCACTGGCTGGCGGTAGTAGGCATCGCTAGGCGGAAAGTGGGGCAAGGGAAGCGACGTGCGCGACACGTTCGATTCTCCTTCCTTTTGCGGTCACACACAAAACAGAAAACAAAGCACCAAGCCACCGGTGGCCGGGAAGTCGTAAGCTACTGCCACTGGCCTGCTTCGTTCGATGTCGCTGTCGCATTTGTTTACGTTTTGAGCGGTCCGGCACTGACAGCACAGTGACGTAGACGTAGCCACACGCACACACACAGAGCAGAGCAGAGCTCGCGCGTTCCCATTCCCGCGGATGACGTTTAGCCGGATGACCGAAAACCACTCGTCGATGGCGGACGAAACTTTTCGAAATCAAACAACGCCAAAGATGCTTAAAAGCCGGGCCGCGGGGCTCAGGTCGGGAGCAAACACTGAGCAGTGCCGAGAATGGGAGACTGAGCTGGAAAGGATTATAATGCAACGTTGGGTCTCATTAACTCGTAACTCGGACCGTTAATAACTCATTTGCCGGATATTACGGTGTCTACTTTTTCATTCACTAGAGGTGCTAGAGATGCGGGATTTTCAGCAATTCATCCCATTCATCGCGAGACATTTCTACGGACTGTGGGACTGTTGCTGGAATATGCTGCACGTATCATTGTTCTTGTGCCATGTTCCTAGTATCGTCAACACATCTGCTGAGTTGCAAAGTCTTGTATTTAATTCATTCATACTTTTTAGTGCGAGACGGTAAAATTGATTTTCTCTTCTTTTCTGTTCCAACCGAGATCACCCGTTTTCCGAGAATCGGAACACAGATGAAACAAAATGTACCTCGGGCCTTCAGCCCTAAACTAACCTTGCATACTGCCAACACAACGCCGCCTGCTCCGCCAGTCCGGCTGGCTCAACTTTCGCAGTTTAGCACACTTTTGCAAAACTATCCTTAGGGCGCGGATTTTACACAAACTTGCTTCCTATCCTCTCAAGCACGCCAACAAACTGGAGACGCTCAAATCTTGATTGATTTCATTTCTGTTCCAACTAAGATCACACAATTCCTGAAAATTAAGCTACGGATGAAACACAATGCACCTTGGGCCTGGAGCCCTAACCTAACCTCGCATACTGCCAACACAACGCCCCTGCTCCGCCAATCCATCAGGCTCAACTTTCGCAATTTGGCACACTTTTGCAAAACTATCCTCAAACCGCGAACCTAACACAAACTTGCTCCCTGTCCTTTCAAGCCGGCTTACAAACTGGAGACGCTCAAATCTTGATTGATTTGATTTCTGTTCCAACTAAGATCACACAATTCCTGAAAATTGAGCTACGGATGAAACACAATGTACCTTGGGCCTGGAGCCCTAACCTAACCTCGCATACTGCCAACACAACGCCGCCTGCTCCGCCAGTCCGGCTGGCTCAACTTTTGCAAAACTATTCTGAATGCACAGACCTCAAACAAACTTGCTTGCTTTCCTCAAGTAGGCTAACAAACTGAAGACACTCTAACTCAAATCCATTGATTTCATTACTGTTCCAACTAAGATCACACAATTCCTGAAAATTGAGCTACGGATGAAACACAATGCACCTTGGGCCTGGAGCCCTAACCTAACCTCGCATACTGCCAACATAACGCCACCTGCTCCGCCAGTCCAACTCAATTTTCGCAATTTAGCACACTTTTGCAGAACTATCCTTATGCCGCGGACCTGACACAAACTTCCTTCCTGTCCACTCAAGCACGCCAACAAACTGGAGACTTCCAACCAAGATCACCCATTTCCCGAGAATTGAGCAACAGATGAAACACAATGTACCTTGGGCCTGGAGCCCTAACCTAACCTTGCATACTGCCAACACAACGCCGCCTGCTCCGCCAGTCCGGCTGGCTCAACTTTTGCAAAACTATTCTGAATGCACAGACCTCAAACAAACTTGCTTCCTTTCCTCAAGTAGGCTAACAAACTGAAGACACTCTAACTCAAATCCATTGATTTCATTACTGTTCCAACTAAGATCACACAATTCCTGAAAATTAAGCTACGGATGAAACACAATGCACCTTGGGCCTGGAGCCCTAACCTAACCTCGCATACTGCCAACATAACGCCACCTGCTCCGCCAGTCCAACTCAATTTTCGCAATTTAGCACACTTTTGCAGAACTATCCTTATGCCGCGGACCTGACACAAACTTCCTTCCTGTCCTTTCAAGCACGCCAACAAACTGGAGACTTCCAACCAAGATCACCCATTTCCCGAGAATCGAGCAACAGATGAAACACAATGTACCTTGGGCCTGGAGCCCTAACCTAACCTTGCATACTGCCAACACAACGCCGCCTGATCCGCCAGTCCAGCAAACTCAATTTTCGAAGTTTAGCACACTTTTTCAAAACTATCCTAAAGCCACGGACCTAACACAAACTTGCGTCCGGTCCTGTCTCAAGCACGCCAAAAAACTGGAGACGCTCAAACCCAGTAAGTGGGCGAAAAAACACGCAATTCAACAACACACACTCACACAGACATGGACACACAGGCACAGGTCGCGTAATGCTGGATGGAGAAGCCGCACAAGCGTTACCATTACCGTAAATAAACCGTGGGACCGTGGATCGATTTTCTCACGAAGGTTGCGACGACCACGGACAATGACGACAACGGAATGGTTCTTCGGCGACGGACAGGTAGTAATGTCGGATTCCCGTAGCGACAAAGCTGCTGCTGCAAATGTCATGCCGGTGATTCGTTCTCTCAAACAATTGCCCGCACACCGACACCAGCAAGCCCCGCTAAGAAACATTAACAATTCCACCCAGACAATCCCCAAAAAATTCTTACCGTGAACGCTCAGCTACGGTTCGTGTCCTAGCCTGCGCACGCCTTTCTCGCTTTTGTTGGAGTGTGTGACGCTTTCTTCTTCTTTTTCTTTGGCGCCAACTCTCCAACGAACAACGCATGTCACACAGGATCAGCAGCGCTTGTGTACGGTGAAGGGTTCGTTTCTCCCGATTTTTGGACACACGTCCGTTTAAATTGGAGCCTATGTCGGTTGACTCGCCTCCAACCCGGGATTTTGATTGCTTATTTTTCCGATAATAGTAATCTGATTGACTTGAAATTTGGGCTATGAGTGTAAATTACAGTTATTTTGCGGGACTGTGTAATCTATAATTTTTTTTTTGAAGTTTTGAATCAGAAAAACCTCGATTTTCGAATCAATTCTTGATATACACCTTTTACAGGCAACCGATCTACCAGCGTAGCCAAATAGCTAAATTTGATTGGTTATTTCTCCGATTCTAGTAATCCGATTAATTTGAAATTTGGATGATGAGTGTAAATTACAATTATCTTTATCTATGATTTTTCTTAGAATTTTTGGATCAGATTTAACCCGTTTTCAGAATCAATTACTACGATACCCCTTTTCCAGGCAACCGGCTTACACGGGTAGCCAAGTTGATATCTATTTCTTATTTCTCCAATTGTAGTAATCCGATTGACTTGAAATTTGGCCTATGAGTGCAAATTACAGCCATCTTTTGCTGAAAAGTTTCTTAGAAAATTTGGATTAAAATGCACTCATTTTTACAACCAATTATTGCGAAACGCCTTTTCCAAGCAACAGTCTACACGGGTAGCCAAAGTAATTTTGATTGCTTATTTCTCCGATTTTAGTAATCCGATTAACTTGAAATTTGAACTGTGTGTGTAAATCACAGTTATCTTTATCTGCAATTTTTCTTTCTTTTTTTTTAGCATCTATTATTGCGTTCCCATGCATCCGAACTACGCGGGTAGCCAGAGGTTTTGGAAACTTAGTTTTGAGTGCGCAATCCAATACGAATGCAATATTGTGATGAAAATTAAAGCAACCAAAGTAGCTTCCATAGCTGTGCATCGATCGGTTCATTTCGTAACTCGTTTTTAAGTTTTGTCTGTTCAAAGATGACGGTAATATTTTTTGAAGAAAAACAGTCAAAACTTAAAAAAAAACATATTGTTTGCTACTTCACAAAATGGCTCCTAGGGAGTGTATTACACTTGCAACATACACTATGAAGAACTTTTATACGAGTAACTAAAACGAAAAAGGAGTATTCATTTAAAAATCGCCAGCTAGCACGTGTAGCTCGGTTGCCTGAAAGAAATTAAGGTTTTTTCGGTTGCCAGAGAAAACGTTAAAATCAGTTTGTTTTTTTTTTTTGTTAAATTGGGATTGGTGCTGAAAACAACAGCGCGCTTGTATTTCTCCAAAAAAGTACCTACACTAAAAACCGTTCGTACAAAAATGTGTATTATGTGTGTGTGTATGTGTGAGGGTGTGGGTGTGTGCGCGCGCGCTTCTATCACGGTTCGTTTTGTCGTATGCAAAAAGCCTCGATGAGCTAATGTGGCCTTTCCCTCTTCTCTCTCTCT
Organism: Anopheles bwambae; assembly: GCA_007018985.1. NCBI lineage: Eukaryota > Metazoa > Arthropoda > Insecta > Diptera > Culicidae > Anopheles > Anopheles bwambae. The sequence continues at coordinate 16,860 of SIXB01001572.1, forward strand.
CTCTCTCTCTCTCTCTCTCTCTCTCTCGCTTTGCTACAACATTTGCATTCTGTAAAAATCACTGTGGTTGTGCAGCTTTTCCCTACTTTTGCGTGTGGGGGGTGCGTGTGTGTTTGTGTTTACATTTTTTTTGTTTAAAATCAATAATTAATACAACAACGCACGACAAACGGAAGGCAAAACACCTCTGGGTACGGGTATTCGGGTAAAGGCCTGAGAAAAATTGGCGCAATGCGTGTGTGTGTGTGTGTGTCTTTCTGTGTGTTTGATCGTGTGGTAGGAAAAAATTCACGGCTAGGCCATGATAACAACTAATTCGCTACGTCCACTATTCGATTATCATGCATCCACGTGTCTCACGAGGCGGGAGTCGGTGATTATCCTTGCGGGAGGAGGCAGGGTGTGTGAATGCGTTCGTCGCATCTAGTACCGCTTCGGGACGGCGTTCGCGTCCAGGCCCACCTTGTGCATTTCCACGGCGAGCGAGAACAGATAGTCGTAGCACTCCGCCCTGGAAAAGAAAACATAAAATTACATTCTATAGGAAAACAAGACACACAAAAAAAAATAAAAAATGACCCCCGCAAACGTACATCGTCTTTGCCTTCTGCCAGTTGTGGCCCCACACGTACACGCCGTGGCGGCGCACCAGGATCGCGGACGTCCCCGGGTAGTCGCGCAGCGCGTTCGCCATCGACTCCTCCAGGTCCTTCTCGAACAGCGTGTTCTCGATGATCGGCACCACCAGCTCCTCGTCGTACATGAGATTGCGGTTCAGCTCGTAGTCGTAGATGCCCTTGATCATCTCGAGATGCGTGCAGCGGAACTCCTTGCCCGGCCAGAGCAGCGTGGTCATGACGGCGGCCGGGCTGTGCGTGTGGATTACCGCCCCGGCGCTGCGCTCCTTGTACGCGAGCATAAACAGTGGCGTGCACTGGCTCTTCGTTAGTCTGGCGACAAAGAAAAACGGGAAAATATAATATCCAATAGGGGTTTTTTTTTTTGTTGTATTCGCCCGGGCAGCGTTACTTTTTGTAGTCCGGTGGCGTTTGCAGATCGTCCCCCTCGATGTTCTGTATGAAGAGATCGTCCGGCTGGATCCGCTCCTTCTGCACGCCGGACGGGGCAATGTAGATTTCATCGCTAAAACGGAAGCAGCAAATAAAAAAAAGAAAAACCATTAGAAAATACGGCATTACAGGTGGTGAGACGCTTGGAGGGACGAAAAGGCAAGAACTATACGAACTCCAGCTTAATACTTATACCGCCACCGGTGCCGGTCACCCATCCGAGGTTGTAGAACTGCTTGCACAGCTCCGGTATCAGCTTGCGGGGATGCTCCTGCACAGGAAACGGGAAACGCCAGCGCCGATTTTCGGCATCGATGATGATGACAATGGGTGGGAAAGACAGAACAGACAGACAGAAAGAGATTGTAAGTTAGAGCGCTGGTTTACTCAGCCGACAAACGACAACGAAATGAAAAAATAAATAAACAGAAAAACACAACAAACAGTCAAGAGAAAACTAAAAAAAAAAACACAGAGAACAACGAAACGAAAAGCCATCGCATAAATCGCGCATGGTCAACTAAACAACGAAAAAAACAGTGGCAATGTGTGTATATGAAATTTACCTTATTGATTACATTATCATAAATCTAATACGAGCGAGGAGAATAACCGGACACAACAGAGGCAAATCAAGAAAAGAAAAGGTACATTCATTACCAAGGGTGATCTTTATTTCTTTTTTTTTTTTTTTGGTGTTATTTTAAGTTAAGTGCTTGTGTTATTTGTGGCTGCCTTGTGGGCGATCCGGGGAAGGGAGGGGGAGAGGGATGGGGGGAAACGATTATGTCAGTCTTTTTAAACAGGGAGGATAGTGGGAAGCGGTAGGCGGTTTTCGATGGGATTTGATTGTTGGACAAGGTACTGAACTGTGTGTATGTGTGTGTGTATGTGTGTGCTTTTTGTATGTTGCTACAGCATAATCATGCAGGAAGCACAGCGGCGATAACAGCGACGACAAGAATTGCGGTTCGGTCCGAACTAGTGTTGGGTAAATCTGATTCAGATTCATGATTCTGAATGAATCTTTGGAACGATTCAATGAATCTGAATCTTGATTGGAAAGATTTGCAATGATTCATGCATTTCAGAGATTCGTGAATCTCGTAAGATTAATAAACCTCAAAAGATTCTTATAACTCGAAAGATTCCCGAATCTCTAGGGATTCATGAATCTCAAGGGATTCATAAATCCCTAAAAACCCATAAAGCTTGGACTTGTTTTTATTCTTCTTCTTCTTGGCGTAGCAACCTACGTGGTCATGCCAGCCTATAGAGGCTTTCGAGACTTTTTGGAAAGTACCACGCAGCCGGATAGTTTGTTTTCCTACGGGGAGACGGTCCATGCTAGGCTTGAACCAACAACGGGCATGTTTTAGGTGGGATTGGGCAAATTCAATGTTTTGGAAATCATACATCTCTAGAGATTCATAAATCCCTGCAGATATATGAATTTTAATGGATTTATGAATCTTATAGATCCATGAATCTCAAGAGATTCATGAATTCTTCGAGATTTATGAATTCTTGGAGATTTATGAATTCTTGGAGAGTCATGAATTCTTGGAGATTCACGAATTCTTGGAGATTCATTAATACTTACAGATTCATGAATTCTTGGAGCTTCATGAATACTTACAGATTCATGAATTCTTGGAGATTCATGAATACTTAGAGATTCATGATTCTTCAAGATTCATGAATCTTTAGAGATTCAATTGTTTTTTGTTTATTTTTATTGTCACTTTGAGCCGATTGCGAGCGTCCACACATGAGGTCCAAAACAACCGCAGTCATACAAAATCATGGAAAAGACTGCTCCCTTACGTTCCGGCGTCCACCGGACGTTTACCGAGCCGAACCGAATAGTTTTGTTCGTGTCTGCGTATCAAATAGCAGCACTTCAGGTGGCAAGAGGAAACGTTTCTGTGTCTTTTTTGTCCTTGTCCTTGCCTTTAGATGCTGGCGAGTGAAATATGCATACCTTTCGGGTACGTTCGTGATATAAGCCAATCCCTCTTACGTGAATGGTGAAGATATCGGCTCTCGGGCATGGGCCGCCTCGGGCTCTCGGGCCTCATTCGCCTCTTTTGAGAGATTCATGAATCTTTGAAGATTCAACACGAAGTTCAATCACTGAACACGAATCACTGAAGATTCATACGAATGAATCTCAACGAAATATTCATGAAACCCAACACTAATTCAGACTCTTACCGTCAGCCCCTGCACAACGCACGTGGTCGTGTTGGTCGAACGGTTGTACTATTTTGTGTGAATTTAACACAAACACACACACAGACACAAGGGGCTCCCCCAAAGGAAAGGGAAGAAAGTGGTGAAAAACCAACCAGGAAAGGAACAAAGAAGAAGAAAACCAAAAAGAACGGTCGGGAAACAAGTGGCTATTGTGTCTAGAATTACCCTACTGCTTAAGGAAAGGAAAAATCTTTTACGACACACACACACACACACACACAGCCACACACAGAAACACACATACACCCGTCTTGGCGCACGTGCTCGTGTGCTCATCCTGGTTAGCGGCGCCGCGGAACGCGCATTATTGATTTCTCCGTCCGGTTCCCCGGTCGGTGCCTTACATCACATCAGCCCCAAAATCGATCGACTCCTTCAGCTCCTCCCCATCTTCTCCTCCTCCCTCTCAACCCACAATAAGGACCCACTTATCGAAACCTCAATAGCTTCGCGTTGGTTGCGAAACGATTTGTTCGGTGGCGCTGGAACCAATCGAGCGTCCGCGGATTTTCCCGGAAAACTAAAATCACAACAATTTGCTCCAATCAATGCGGGGGAGTTTTGCCACAACGTCTCGTGTGCCTCTTAATTGATAGCCTTAATTCTCAGGAAATGTACTGGGTGCACCTGTGTCTGTGTGTATCTGTGGCTGCTAAAGACCGGCTTAAAGGTGAGATTTCTAGACTAAATTATCAGACATTGGCTAGAACAAACATATCCTACGCAACACCGGGATATCGAGATAGAGAGAGAGATACATTGAGAGGGAGGTGGCTGGGGCAGGGAGGGTGTGGTACAAGTGGTTAAACAAAAGATTAAACATTGAAGAACGGAACGTAAAAACCGTGTCTGCTTCATTCATTCCTTTCCTAAGCAGATAGAGAGAAGGTGCGTTCAAATAAAATCCCCCGACCCGTATACGTCCTCCCAATTTCCTTCTTTTTTTTTGCTGTTATATGCTGCTTTTGGGTTCGCACTACAAGGCACGGTCCCCACGCCCTGGACTCACCCGGACTCCGGAATCGAACGTACCTCGGACAGATCCTGATAGATGGATGACCTTCCCGATGCCATGCCCTCGCGATGCTTTTGGGGGGGGAGGAACTGGGGAGACCCTAGGAGATAAGCGACAACACAAACTCGTACACACACGCACGCACTCAAGCGCACACACTTGCTTGTCCCGGGAGAAGCCTTGCTGAGAGGCTCCGGATTGTGTGCTGAGCGATATGGAAGCTGCGACACGGTGCGAACGACTGACAGCCCGACACGGGCAACTGTTTATACGACGACAACTCCCCCCTCTCACTTTCAACTCTCCGCCCTTTCCCCATCACTCCATAGCACGACCAGTCCTACACACAGTGGTCAGCAGCTGTGTCAATATGGGTGATGGGTTGGTAGTGATGGAGCTGCGGTCCATATGGATTCGGAATCGATTCCGGAGTAGGGGAAGCCAAGTCCACCCCGATATCGGACGTGCATCCAATTCCAATTTAGCATGGTCGTTGAAATTTGTTTTTGATTCCATTGAATCGTTGCAAACGATTTTTTCAGCCAACCTAATCATGCAGGTTTTGTAACACTAACCTCAAACATATGGTTTAATCTCGTTAAACTATAAAACGATGCCAATAAACCCTAAGAACTATTCAATAGCATGTGGTAAACGGTAAATAAATTGTTAAATAAACCCAGCAAGATTATAATCAGCAACGAAAAAAAACTATGTTAAACACGGTGAACGCTATACGATTCGGAATAGTATTGAGAAGTACCATGTGATAAAATTGTATCCAATGCAGCACTGACACCAACCAAGCATAAAGCAAAAAATGTGTCTCACCCATTCGAAATATGTAATCGTCAAACGTAGTGACATTCTACGCTTATATGTACAAACACCATGGTGTACCCCAAACGTCAGAAATGCACTAAACTACTCCGGCTCCCGGGCTAAAAGGAACCCTCCGATCGAGCATCTGTTGGTGAGCCAAAACTGGTGGCGCCATCTGTTGGTAAGTGTATAGCCAACCAGTGGAGCTATTTTCGCTTTGCAAAAAAAGGACAGCAATATAACGATGAATAAAACTGCTGTCCAGCAACAAACAAGACTACATTATATACGTTTTTCGAGTCTTATGTCTTGTTCTACAGCTGCCAGAGCTCATGTGTCAGTCGAATTTGAAGGTTTTCAGCTTAAAGGTTTTAGCCACTACATCAACAATTTGATATGATTCTGACTGAAGATTACCATCTTGTCCGCATTAAATGTTGATAGTTTTTAAATTATTTTTGTTTGTGTGTAAGAGAGAGAGAAAGTTAGAAAGCGAAAGAGATTGTGTGTGTGTGTGAGAGAGAGAGAGATAGAGAGAGATAGTGTTTGTGTGTGTGTGTGAGAGAGATAGAGAGAGAAGGAGAGAGAGAGAGAGAGAGAGAGAGAGAGAGAGAGAGAGAAAGAGAGAGAGAGAGAGAGAGAGAGAGGTGTGAATATTTTACCTAGATCAAACTGTAGTAGGTTTTTTTTTGCAAGAGCGTTTCTACATACACCGAGAAAGCAGCTGAGAAAATAACTGACAGCATTTTCGGTGAGAGAAATCTCCTCGGCATGCAGAAAACGATGGAGCTGAATTGAATTGGAGTTTAAGGCAAACGATCAATTATGGTTTGCATTTTTGCCGTCTAATAATCGTAAAAATATTATTAAAAAGTAAAAGAAACTTTCACTTCATTTTAGCGATTAAAATGGATTTTTTCAACATCATTTTATAAGTCTCATCTCGGCGCTATTCGGAGCTTCTACACACACTGGCGTGAGAAACCGGTTATCAATTCTCTCACAGACATCTCTCACCTGCAGTCTCGGTGTATGTAGAAACGCTCCAACAAGCTACCAAAGCTCCGATTCCAGCAAAGGTTCCGCACCTGGTGGTAGGTCCGGGACCCGGATCATGTCCACCCATCACTACCACGCAAGCTACCGTCGTTCGAATTGTTTACAAACATTGCGCATTGCGTTCGGCATCGTAAAAATTAATAAAAATGGCACAAAATATCATGCATTTTGAGCTGAAATCGGATTATTAAAAAAAGGCACTGACAAAACCAACAATGATTTGCTTAATCATAGCCCACATTTTACCTTTGCGCATCCTAAATGCAGCAACACTGACGGTCACATTAAAACGTCAGGGGTGCTCAAAGCTGTCATCGTCGCATATTGTCACTTGTTTTTAGGTGCAACTTTTTTCTCCCACTTGTTCACAATACTAAAACAATAAAAGAAATCACATTTAAAACGATATTCAACCGTAAACTGCCCTCTTCGGCGTGCACATTCCGTGAAATTTTCGTGCGTTTGTGTTTTCACTGCGATGACAGCTCCCCAGCGGCGAAGGAATGCACAAGTGACAGCCACAACAGCGAGCTGTCATCCGTCAGTCCCATCCAAACGTTCCATCACAGCAGCAGCAGGAGCAGAAGCAGCAGTCCTTTTTCTATTTTGTTGGGTTTTATTTTTGCGTTCTGCAAGGTAACCTCTTTTCCACAGCGTGACTCTTAATTGTCGGCGAAACAATATTCGCCGTTTTGTGCGTGTGGTGGCAGTGATGGTGGCATATTTCTCGTGTGGCTGTGTGTGATGTGTACGCTGGCTGTTAAGTGAATCGTGCGGGCCAGCAGCAGCGGTCATCGGTCTGCCTGGTGCATTCCGTACAACAACAATCAATCGCGGTCCAATCAGCCAACCCAAACAGAACAACTTCGGCCAGAGGCGACCACCCACCCGGGTCCCACGCGTGCTCAATCAAGTGCCGTTCAAACTTTCGTACAATCAGCACCTCAAGCGCCCCACCAACAACAACAACAACGAAGACAAACAAAAACGCAGAAAATCTCTCCCGTTAGAAAAAAAAATATATTAAAACAAAAAAAGCGATGGATCCCACCGACGAGGAGGCATCGGCTAACCAGCTGTCGTCCGACGATATCGAGCAAAACTTCCTGACGCAGTTTAGCTGTAAGTGGCTGCATTCGCCCTTTGTTTACCTTTCCAGCGTTGCAGCGCGGAAAAGGGTGTGGGAGAGCGGTGAGGGATTACCCGCAGTTGCGCTAATCTTAAACCTCTTTGTTTCCGCAACAGCGATGGTGACAACGGACAAGGAGGAACTGATCCACCAGTTTCAGTCGATCGGCGAGAACGTTAATTACTCCACGGCGACCTTCTTCCTCGATATGACCAACTGGTAAGCGTTGCCTGGGTGCTTGCTTGCGGGGCAGTGCTGTAAAGTGTCACTATCAATGTCATAAACAAAATCTCATTGAAACAAAATCCATGTCAGCGTCACACACTCGATTGTGGTAATCAGAGGTGATACTCAAAACGATTGGTGTGATGCTTCGTGACAATTTTGCAACGCTTGGTCGGTCATGACTATGTCATGACTTTTTTTTCACTGTGACCAGTTCTGCAAAATGGCACTGACATAATGACGACAAATTCCAGCTGAAACAAAATCATGTCAGCGTCACGAGCACTACTGTGATGATCAGAGGTGAGACTCAAACGGTTGTTGCGACCATCACATGCTTGGTGACATTGTGTGCAACCAACTCTTGGTCAGTTTTTTGGTTTTGTGTCATGATGATCACTGACAAAAAATGTCATGACCAAGTGAGTGACCAGGAGTTGGGTGCTAAACAAAATGTCACCAAGCATGTGGTTGGTCCACCAACTGTTTGAGTCTCACCGCTGATCATCACAGCTGTGGCCGTGATCTGATTTGGGCTTCGTTTCAGTCATGAGTGTTGGTGACTGAAACCAGTGGCATTTGACAGCACTGTTCACAGCCAGAAAAAAAATCATGATTATGCTTGCGCCGGCATTAAGCTAAGCTTGTCAGTCAGAGTATCGCGTTCGGCATGTCATGACACACTTTTATTGAGTATCAGTAATGAACATCAAGCTACCACAGATATGTTCATTGTTTTCGATTGGTGAACATCTCGTGATGATCATGACATTTTGCAACACTGCTTGTGGGGCAGGTTCGCCATTGACTTTCGTTTTTCTTCTCATCACACACAATCATATTATAAAACAATCCCTCCTTTGCCCCTCTCGCCCACCGACACACAGGAATCTACAGGCCGCGGTAGGATGTTACTTCGATTTTATGGCCCAAAATCGGCAACCGTCGATGAAGCTGCTCAACGACATCACAGTAGGCAAGGGCGAGAAGATCACACCAAACACAGCGTAAGTGTTTATTCCACCCCGCCCGAATCCGCTTGGCGCAACTAACGTTTAATGACTACCTCCTCCCAATCCGACAGTATCAAGCTGACCTGGCTGCTGCAGAACAATGGTGAGGTGGCGTGGCCAAGCGGCACGTACGTGAGCCTGCGCCAGATCCCCAACCTGCGGGAGCAAAACATTCCGCTGTCGTACGAGGACCTGAAGTACTACGTGCCTGCCGTGCTGCCGAACGACACGGTGACCGTGTCGGTGCAGCTGGTCAGCCCGTCCACGGTCGGGCTGTTCGAAACCGTCTGGTCGATCTACACCCCGAGCGGCATCAGCTTCGGAGGTAAATTTGCGTGCCGTTAGCAGTAGCTTCTCTTCTTGTATCTCTCTATGAGCATCATGCGCAGGGTGATGCCCTCTGGTTAAGGTTATTTAGGGGAAATAAGGTCGCATTAAGGGATCGTTGCTTGAATGCATTTCGATATTTAGGTTTTATGTTAATTTTATGGTTGCTTTCGATTCGATCATTCGATGATTTTGTTACACAATTAGGGCATCAAATGTTGTGTCCGTAAAGGACAGGAATGAGCAACCTTTTCGAGCTGCAAGCCACATTTGTTTCAAAATCGTCTTGGCGGGCCATAGGGGAATTACTTTCGACACTTTATGATGAACCTTGAACACAACATTTATTAGTATAGTGGCACCCCTCATCATAACGGGTTTAATCCGTTCCGGCGATTCACTCGTTATGCTTGAGTTACAGCTCCAGTGAAATTAATCGTGAAATTTGGTCTTTTTTTTTGTTGATGCTATATTTCATTAAATGTTCTTCAGCATATGGCATTACGTACACCAAAAGAAAGGAAATTTAATTCCACAACTAGTTAATCTATAAAATATATTTAAATAATAAATTAAATGCATTAAATGCAAACATTATAAAATAATGCCTAGTGGGGAATAACAAAAAAAAAGCATTTAATTCATCATTTCAATGTGTTTTACAGTACAATTAGTTGGGGATTTAAATATCCTTTCTTTTGGGGTACGATAAACCATATTCTGATGAATATTTAATGAAATATATTTTAAAAAAGCCTCAAAATTTCACGTACCTTTCCACGCAAGGTCTGAAGGCAAGGTCTAAAGGGAAGCTCTTTTCCTTATGTCGTTGTTGAAAAAGTGTTTAATTGTTTAGTCTTTTCTTTAAAATTTCCCAAAAATCATCGTATTTATTCTGGTTTGTGTCTAAGAAGATTTTGTTGTTCTATCTGTCTTCTATACTTTGTTTTCAGAAACAAGCCAGTTGTTCATCATAATTGTACATTTTTGTATATGCAGTCACACATATGTAGTCATATGAAGTTGACTATAAATGACAGCAGTTAGTAGGGGAAATTTTCGCTTTTATTATCAAATAGAGCCAGAAATAGCGCGATAGAAACACTCGTCCACATATACGCCACACACTTGTGCCGAACTCAATTATACGTCACTTTTCCTCCTGGCGACGACTTTTAGTATCGAAACTCTCCTCTGATTACGCTAAAATCAAAAGCAAAGAAATGCAAAAATGCAAAATGCTGCGAATATTTATGAAATAGTTAAACATTAGCTTCTATGGTCACTAGTGGAACAAAATATTCATGATTTTATGATACTAGATCGCAGATGCTATTTGCCCCTCCTTGATTGCTGTGTTTCTATTGCATTTAATATTATTATGTGATTATTTTTAACTTTTTGGGTGATATCGCTATACACTCTGCGTAACCAAGTATTCAAAATGATTGTAAGCAAAAGTTTCGTTGTCGTTAATGAATCGTTGACGTTAGATGTTTAATTTTGTCAATATAGCAAATTTTAAAATTGTTTCAAAAGCCTCATCCCTGATAAAGGCCTAAAAAATCTTAATATTCCTTCACACCTAATAATGAAAGCTTCCATAACGTCAAATATTGTACTTTTCGCATTCACAAAACCGTTTCGTACTCCTTTTGTAATTTATGAGCGCCTATCGACGGTGACGCCATCAATTGATGGTACAGTTCTGTTGGATTAGCACTATAAGAATGCTGGTACTGCTTAATTTGGCCGAATACGCTTAAATTGCTTTCTGAGAAGACGTTATTTAGATTTGCTTTGTGGTAGAAAATCGAAAAAGCCTGCGATCGACTATTTTTAAAATCGATTAACTTTCCTTCCAGATAACATCATTTCGCGGATCGAGGTAAGCGCGGATGGCACGATGGCGGTCACGCAACAGTTTTCCCATCTGCAAACTGGCTCCACCGCCGAGCTGAATCCGCAGCAGAGCGCCCCGGAGTCGCAGGTACGTGTCTATATGGCCGCCGCACCGTACCGCGCGCTGTATGTATTATTGTTTTTATTGTTGTTTTCCCCTCATTCCTTCCAGCCGAACCAGCTGGACGATAGCGAAATGTGGGGATAGCCAAGCGACAACAGCGTTCGGACTACCGCGCCAGCCACCACTGTACAGCACACTGTAGTGTAATGACTTGTCTCCGGCCCTTGTGTTTTGCGTTGCCGTTCCTACCCTCAGTTGGCTGGCTGCCGCATACTCCACTAATTGAGTTTGTTAGTTATTTTTTTTAAATTATTCAATTGCCACTTTTCTGACTAAACAGATCATACCAAAACATTGCGGATGCGTATTCAATTCGGGGCTTGCTTAATGGAGCGGCAGCCGCCCACCATCGTGATCCCCCTCTTTTGATCAAGGCTTGATTTTGCAATGATTTTCCTTCCCGCGGCTCGTGCTGCTGTTGCTTGGTTGGTGCGGAGTGGCCGGGGGGGGGGGAGCAGTGGGGAATGGCAAAAATTCATGTTTTTAATGAAAAATATTACTGTAGAGAAACGCCGCTAATACTTGGGGCATATAATATTCCTTTATTTCAATGGACGTTCTTTAAAATGTCATTAAAAAAAAAACAAATTTTCACGTTCACTCGCAATCACTAAACGATGCGCTAAACTTTATTTGGCCTCATTTATTTAACGTAGAACGCAAAACGCTAAAAAGGTAGAGCGTTTAACTGTAGTAAAGACATTTTAAAAAGAATTATTTATTTACATCTACATCTCTTAGTGCAATGCACGCTGTGAAAATGATTGGCAACGCTTACCGTTTTTTGAAAGCATTACAATCTTGCCCGACCCTTCTGCCCTCGCCCTCCCCCCCCTCACTCCGAAAGCCATCCGGCTGCACAGGACATTTCGCGCGTTCGACAATAAGTTTTCGGAAAGTTGAGCGAAACAAGCCTTGATCCCAATGTGCTTTGGCTGTGTGCTACGGCCCGGAGCTCGACCGGGCTCCGCCGATTTATACTAAAGATTTGCTCAAACGAAAGCATCACATCTACAGAGAGAGAGAGAGAGAGAGAAAAAAACGGCAAAACCTTACACAAATAGGGGCTCAGCAGGGGGAAACCGTTGTAGCAACCAAAGGATTATTAGAGACCGTTTGAATCGAAAAGGCTGCGCGCACGGCTAGTGCGGTGGATGGAGAAAGGATAAGAATTTAATCGTTAAGAACCCTTTTGCTCCCCCCCCCTTCTCCTCCCCTCCGCTATCGTCTAAAAAGAAAGCAAAGCAAAACAACCCAAACCTCGTTCCACAAAACGTTTGATACTCTCGAGCGAAACTCGCGCGACCGCCTGTAAAGCAGCCGGAAGACTTAATTTATTTGCTTGCTGTGTTGGCAAAGCGGCGAGAATCTAAATTTAATTTATCGGATTAGAATTGTTAAACTCTCACAACAGACAGGAGCTTTTGTAAACCAACTCCTCTCACGACTCCATCCATGCGCAACATCTATGCCAGGGGTAGTAGGCGAAGCAAAAGGGAATTGTTATTGCAGCTTCCCATTGCTACCTTGTACAGAAACACCACTTGCGCGTGATTGTTTTTTTCTTTCTTTTTTCGCTCATTAATGTTGCCGTTTTTCGTGCGATTTAATAGTAGTAAGTAATGTTGCGTAATTTTGCAAGCAAAGTTAACCCATTACTGCCCGGGTGGTGCTCAAAAAAACATGATCCAAATGAGCTGGAACTGTATATTACACCTTAAGTTTGTGCCAACACGCGGGGCGGGGAGACAGATTTGTTGTTGATGTTTGCGAATTTGTTAAGATGTGTTTAGAGGCTACCTGGCACGTATGAATATTCGAACGCTGGGCAGCTAGTACCTATCAAAAGCCGGAAAATTCATTTGAAAATCGAACTTAAAATCGGGTTTGCTAATTATCAAATTAAATTCATGAAATGATTTTAAAAATTAATCAGCATTATCGGCTTAAGAAGTGTTCTGTGTGGAAGCTGGACGAAGTACTGCGAAGGGTGCAAATTAGTGGCGGTAAAAATGAAGTTTTCGTCGGAATCGATTCCGGCTGGCTCCAAAGTTTTCTGGAATCGATTCCGGATAGTAGGTCCAGAATAAGTTTCCGGAATCGATCTTAGCATTGGCTCAGGAATCGGCTCCATAATCGGTTCCGGTTCCGGAATAGGAATCGGCTCCGGAATCAGAATCGGTTCCGGATTCGTAATCGGGTTCGGATTCGAAAACGGCTCAGGAATCAAAATCGACTCCGGAATCGGAATCGGCTCTGGAATCGTAATCGGAACTGGCTCTGGAATCGGAATTGGAATCGGCTCTGGAATCGGAATCGGCTCTGGAATCGGAATTGGCTCCGGAATCGCCTCCGGTCCGGAATCGGAATCAGCTACGGAATCAGAATCGGCTCTGGAATCGGAATCGGCTCCGGAATCAGAATCGGTTTCGGAATCAAAATCCAACTAGGCTCCGAGATCAGAATTGGCTTACAAATCGAAGTCAGTTTCGGCATCTTCACAAGAATAGACGTTTGGATGCAATGATGCTTCGTATTGATAGCCGAAAAGAATCCAAATTTACTTGTAAACGATCCATGGAGATTCCAGGACTGATATCGCTTCTGAAATTTCTTATTTCAACTCAAGAACTGATTCTCCTTCCGGAGCTTCAATTCTGGAGTTAATTCTGATTCTGTTTATAGAACAAATTACGATTCCCAGGTCGAATCTGATTCCGGATCCGATTTCGACTCCGGGTTAAACTTCGGAATCAGAATCGATTCAAGCATCGGTTCCGAGCTTCCACCACTAGTGCAAATCCACACATCACACAATATGCACAGCTTCGTTGAGTTTTGGTTGCATTCGTGCTCATCAAATGATTTATTTCGTCAGACTTAACTTCCGATGATTTTGGTGACACAACATTTTCGAAGCCTTCTTCGTTCAAATATTTCAAAAAATTGTACAACTCCTTGTGCTTAATATCTCCTTTTTACACTTGGTTTGTAACGTTTTGTCCCAAATTTGAGGAACATAATCAATCCTTTAAGATGGAAGAAATGGCGCAATTCAAACACAACAAAATCCAATAAGAAAAAAGAAAAGACAGATGAAGTGATACTGGCACAAAAAAAGCACTATTAAATTAGAATGTTGCGCGTTCAGTTTGGTGGAAAATAGCGCTCCAAAAAACGGACTATTTACGCTAGGCAGTAATGGGTTAAAAGCAAGCGCAACAGTGCGCCCAGAGCACGCGTGATCTCACACAGCTTCTTTAACCAAGTCTGATCCACACATCTACCACCCGCCGGACAGGGCAGGTCAGGTGCGACACAGTGCGGCACACACACACACACACAGAACCCTTCCTCTTCTCCTCCTCTGCCTGTGCCTGTGGTTTCGCTGCTTGACCATAGCAGCTCGTTTTGGCACCTAAAGTCGATTAAGCGGCAGGGTTTCAGGGCTAGGGCTGCCCTGCAGGGTATATGCAAGTGTGTGTGCGTCCGTCAATTCTTGCTGATGCCTGAAAAGCTTGCAGCGTTCTGCAGGCGCGCCACTTTTTAAGCAAGCACTGACACACCGAAGAAGAGTGGCTTGTAATATGATCAAAATCGCTTTAATTTGACCCCTTTAACCCATTGTATAAATAAATAATAAAATTGAAGGAAAAAAAAACATTTTGGTGCAAAGACAGAGAGAAAGAGTGAGATAGAGAGAGCGACAGGGAGAGAAGCAAATTGCAATAGTGCGTCGTGCGTAGTGCTAAGTAGCGTTAGCAGTAAGTGATGAAGTGTTAACAGAATTTTGATACTATGATTAGTGGGATTTTTTTTTCTCTCCTTTTTGTTCATTTTGATTTGTTTATTTGTTTGCTTGTTTGCCGCGGGGGGAAAAGGGGGAAGGGCGTTAGAACCGGTGCCATACGCACGATTACGAGTTAGGGAGTTATTCATATTACGAGCGATGTTTTACGCCACATACACATCCAACCCTTTGTGCAGTTGATTTGTATTTGTTTTTTTTTTTTCATTTTGTCTTGTCCAAAGTTAAGTAACCTTTTTTGCCCTCCAGAAGGGGGTGATGATAAATATAAGAGAAAGAAGAGGAAGAGGAATAAAAAAAACTAGAAACAGCTGTTTCACACCTTGTAGTTGTATAAGTTTCATTTGTACAAAAAAAAAAGAAGGAGACGATTGAAACGTGTTTCGGTAAGAAAGCTTATTAGATGCCCCAAATGGATTCACATCTGCTAAAAACTAATTTTCATATTGGAATATTTCAGACAATCCAAATGGGACCAATTGGATGCACTCGTCGGTTGGGGTTTTTGGCGCCTGAGAGATAACACGCAACTCAACATCGTAGAGGAGTTTGGAAACATTCACACTGAATAATACTCAAAGACATAAAATTGCTGGATGGAAACGATGAGCCCAACGAAAACAGGTGTGACCCACAAACAGACAGACATGTTGCACAGCATAAAATAATTTATTACTCAAACCAGGTCACCTTGGGGTGCGCAGCGAAAGCACAGCACAGAAGAAGAAAAACAACAACAGCTAAACACCTAATTACAGCGTGTCACCAATTGGGGGAGGACGAGGAGGGAGCTGAAGGGGGAGCCTGTCATCACATCAGGCCGCGGGTGCACACGTAGCGGTCCGAGCACGCCCGCTTCTGCTCGTCGTACTGCGTGGTGCCCGGGCACTGGAAGATAAACTCGACCAGCTCGCCGGACGGCAGCTGGACGCAGAACTGGTAGGAGCGGCAGTCGACCCCGGTCGGGAACTTGCCGGCCGTCCGGCACGCACCCTCCAGCCCGAGCGTGGTCGTAGTAGGCGCAGGGGTCGTAGTGGTGGTTGTCGTCGTCGTCGTTGTCGTTGTCGCCGCCGTCGTGGTCGTCTCCGGACCGGCAGTGGTAGCGCCGCCGCCCACCCCGCACCGGTAGCCCTCCTCCTTGACGCAGCGGCTCGCGTCCGTGGCAAAAATGGCGCCAGTGGGGCAGCTCAGCTCCACACTGATCAGATTCGTGTTGCCGTCGGCCAGGCTGTACAGGCAGAGGTAGTAGGATTTGCAGTAGAGCGAGTCGGGATTCGGGAAGCGGCCCACGTCCGGACACTGGAACGGGGTGGGCGTCGGTGGTGGCGGCGGCGGTACGGTCGGGGTCGTCGTGGCCGGTGGCGCGACGCTGGTCGTCTCCTGGCCGCACGTGTGCAGCGCAGCCGTCACGCACATGGCGCGGGTCGGCGAAAAGATGGTGGTCGGCGGGCAGGTGAACTGGAGCGGCGTCAGCGTGCCGAGGCTGTTGCGCACGCACAGCACGTACGATTCGCAGCCGGTGGCGTCCGGGCTCGGAAAGCGGCCCTCGTTCGGGCACTGGAACGCGCCAGGCGTGGTGGTGGTGGTGGGCAATGTGTTCGTTGCGCCGTCGGTAGCGTCGGATCGGTCGGTCGTATCCGTCCCGTCCACACTGTCGGTGGTCGTGGTGGTGGCGGCATCAGTCGTCGTTGAGGACGGTTCCAGACCCGGCGTCGTAGTCAGCGGGAGGTCCGTCCGTGGCTCGGGAGTTGCTGTTGTGGTCGGTACCGGCACGGACGGTGTAGTTGGCGTGACTGCACCCGGCGTGGTCAACGGGATGGCCGTCGTTGGCTCGGCAGTTGGTGCAGGAGTTGTCGGAGATGGGCCTTCATCAGGCGTTGTTTGTGGCAAGTTGGTGGTGGTTGAGGCAGATCCAGTGCCTGGTGTCGTCAGCGGGATGTTCGTTGTCGCCTCAGGCGTTGCCTCAGGAGTTGCCTCAGGAGTTGTTGAAGTCGACTCTGCAGCAGTTGAGGATGACGCCATACCTGACAATGTAAACGGTGTATTAGGAATTGATTGGGAAGTTGTTTCAACAGTTGCTGGAAGACCTGGACACTAGTGGCGGGAGCTCCGAATCGATCCTACCCGATTCCGATGCTGGAATCAAAGCCGATTCCGGAGCCGAAACCAAAATTGGCTCCTGAACCGATTCCGGAGTCAGCTTTGGAATCGGAAACGATCTTGGAATCGCAATTTGCTCCGGTAACGAAGAAATCTCCAGAAGTTAACTCCAGAAATGAAATTAGCTCCGGAATAAGAATCAGAACTAGAATTGAAATAAGCAGATTCCGAAGCGAAATCCGTCCGGGAATCTCCATGAGAATGCATCGTTTACAAGAAAATTTTGATTCTTTACGGCTATCAATACATAGCATCATTGGTCCCAAACGTCTATTCTTATGGAGATGTCAAAACCTACTCCTATTGCAAGGCCGATTCTGATTTTGGAGCCAATTCCAATGCCGGTGCCGATTCCGGATCCAATTCCGGAAGAATTTCCGGATCAGGAGCCCATCGGGTATTGTCACTTATCACTACTAGACACATACCTGGTGTTGTAAGGGGAATGTTTGTTGTAGGTTCGGGGGTCACTTCAGAAGTTGCAGAACCTGGTGTCGTCAGCGGGATGTTCGTTGATGGTTCGGGCGTTGGCTCAGGAGTTGCAGAACCTGGTGTCGTCAGCGGGATGATCGTTGATGGCTCAGGCGTTGACTTAGGAGTTGTGGAGCCTGTCGTAGTCAGCGGGATATTAGTTGAAGGTTCAGGCGTTGGCTCTGGAGTTGCAGTACCTGGCGTCGTCAGCGGGATGATCGTTGATGGCTCAGGAGTTGCAGTACCTGGCGTCGTCAGCGGGATGATCGTTGATGGCTCAGGCGTTGGCTCAGGAGTTGCAGAACCTGGTGTCGTCAGCGGAATAATTGTTGATGGCTCAGGAGTTGCAGAGCCTGGCGTCGTCAGCGGGATATTCGTTGAAAGTTCGGGCGTTGGCTCAGGAGTTCCAGAACCTGGCGTAGTCAGCGGAATAATTGTTGATGGCTCAGGCGTTGGCACTGGAGTTGCAGAACCTGGCGTCGTCAGCGGGATGTTCGTTGATGGCTCAGGCGTTGATTGCGACGTCGTTGAAGTCGTCGTCGGGACTGTCGGTGACGGCGTCACCAGATTCGGACAGCTGTACTGGTCGGAGGAAATGCATCTGCCCTCAGCCGGAAAGAACACCATCGAAGAGGCGCACCGCGTCAGCTGCGCCACCAGACTGCTGCCAGAGTACAGGCAGAGGTAGTACGTTTGGCAGTCGGGCGACTGCTCATTCGCGTACCGGCCCTCGTCGGGACACACGAACGGTCCGGGCGTGACGGCTGTGCTCGGCGGCGGCGCCGTCGTCGTTGCCTGCGGGCACACATTCGGCGGCGACGACACGCACGACATCTTTTCCGGCGAAAAGATGGTCGTCCCCGGGCAGGTCACCCGGGCCGGTATCAGCGAACCGTCCGTGTTCTTCGTGCACAGAAAGTACGCCTTGCAGTCGGGCGCGTCCAGATCGGGAAACCTACCGCTGGACGTACACTGGAAGCCGACGTCACGCGGGCCGGCAAACGCAATGCCGCCACACCCGACCGTCGCCGCGTCCACGCACTGGCGCGCTTCGCGCGAGTACACGCGCCCGACGGAACATTGCGCAGCGACCGGAACCGGCACGCTGTCCGTTGGCCGCAGCTCACAGCGATAGTACGCGCCACTGCACCGGTCCGTCTCGTCGGCCGGCAGCGAGCCGACCGTTTCGCACCGCACTGCTGTACCACTCACTGCCGCCAGCTCCTGCGATCGAGCTACCAGCGGCGCTAGCACCAGCAAAATTGTCCCAATCACTGTCGGCATCAGCGAATGACGCATCGTTCTGTCTATTTTTTTTTTAATTTGTTCTTTCCGCACTCTCTCACTTAGCACTCACACACACACGCAAGCTCACTTCAAAACCAATCGAAAACCGCCTTCCTGCCGCGGAACCTGTGCGTATCGGTTGTCTGTTCGCGCTGCACTGAATTCCGTCGTACATATCGGATGTAGTTTTTATAGGGATAACATCAGCACCTGTTTATCACGCGCCCCGGGCCGCAGCGCAGCGTCGCCATAAAACCTGGCCGGCGGGAAATTCGAGAAACCGGCGAGGTGAATGAAGTCAGCCACTCCTCTCCGCGCGCCCTCCGCTAACTGACGCTCAAATTATCCGGGCCGTTCCGCTGCGCCTGATAAACACCCGGCAATAAAAGGCCCCGCAAGTGCGAAATTAGCAACAACGATAACCGGGCTCCACCTTCGCCTTCTGTTTGTGCCGGACAGGGCACACGGTGCAACAAACACGACCCTTTCGGTGGGGGGGGGGGGGGGGGGGGGGGGGGGGGGAGTATAGTGCCCATTGCCCAGGAAACAAACTAATCTTTTTTTCCCCGGAATTCTGTCTGTGCCGTGTTTGGGGTGGCGGGTTGTCTCTCTAGCGTGCGGAAACGATGAGCCATCGTTTCGCTGGGGCATTAGCTCACCCCTTTGCAAGCAAGCAAGCAGGCGGCGTATGGCATTTGTATGGCGCAGGGATTATCAGGATGAGCAGCGGTACAACAGTCGCATGCTGTACTAACGCGGCAGCTCGAACTGCGCAGCTCTTCGGACACGCGCACCTAAGGATCGAACGGAGAGGGAGAATTTTCTTCACACAGCACCATTTCCGCGATGATCCTTCCGGCAGGTGATCCGACCGGATCCAACGCCACAGTAAGATTAGATGCTACAGATATGGCTTAGTTCGGTGGCAGATGTTTCGTTAGCTCCATATCCAATGCCCTTTTAGAAGATAACGATTATGGTTTATTTTAAACATCCGGTTCGGGGCCGATAGGATCTAAGGACTAAGGTGTTCTTGACACGTTTTTTTTCAACTTCAAGCATAGCAAGATGCTGAGCTATGATCTCTAATTGTCCATCAAGACAAGTTATTAATAACATTAATAATATCAAGACAAGTTGTCTATCAAGAAAAGTTATTGATAATAGGCATAGAAATTACTTTTGGGCGGTCTGAAGATACAAACAAGTTCTTTTGTAGTCAGACATAGCAAGCTTTGATAACGTCCTAGATGTTGAAACGTTTTTTACTCATTAGGTAGAGCAAGATGACGATCCTCTCGAATTCTGAAGACATAGCAAAGTTCCTGGAAACAGACATGCTCTTCAAGGACCTGAAGATACATACAAGTTCTTATAGTCAGGCATAGCAAGCTTTGATTAGGCCCTAGATGTTGTAACGCTTCTTACTCATTTCAGAGCATGATGATGAGTCTTGCGAATTTTGAAGATATAGTAAAGTTCCTGGAAACAAGCATGCTCTTGAAGGGCATGAAGATGCATACAAATTGTTATGTTGTTAGTCTGGCATAGCAAGCGTTGATGAGGCCCAAGATGTTGAAACGTTCTTGCTCGTGGAAATGGTATAGCAAGATGATGAACATCTCAAATTCTGAAGACATAGCAAAGTTCCTGGAAACGAGCATAACAAGAACTCTTGATGGGCCTGACACGCATGTTCCTAAAGCCAGACATGGCAAGATGCTGAGCTTTGATCTCGAGTTGTCTATCAAGAAAAAATGTTGATACTAGGCATAGAAATAACTCTTGGGCGGCATGAAGATACATACAAATTCTTTTATAGTCAGACATAGCAAGCTTTGATAAGGTCCTAGATGTTGAAACGCTTCTTACTCATTAGTCAGAGCATGATGATGAACCTCGGGAATTATGAAGACATAGCAAAGTTCATGGAAACAAGCATAGCAAGTACACTTGATGTGCCTGACACGAAAGTTCCTAAAAGCCTGGCATAGCAAGATGCTGAGCTTTGATCTCTAATTGTCCATCAAGACAAGTTATTGATGACAGACATAGAAATTGTCCTTGAAGGGCCTGAAGATACATACAAGTCCTTATAGTCAGGCATAGCATGTTTTGGTTAAGCCTTAGATGTTGAAACGTTTCATACTTATTAGTCAGAGCATGATGATGAGCCTCGGGAATTCTGAAGATATAGCAAAGTTCCTGGAAACGAGCATAACAAGAACTCTTGATGGGCCTGACACGAAAGTTCCTAAAAGCCTGGCATAGCAAGATGCTGAGCTTTGATCTCTAATTGTCCATCAAGACAAGTTATTGATGACAGACATAGAAATTGCTCATGAAAGGCCTGAAGATACATGCAAGTTCTTATAATAAAGCATAGCAAGCTTTGATAAGGTCCAAAATTTTGAACCATTTTTTACTCATTAGGCAGAGCAATGTGAAGAACCTCGGGAATTATGAAGAACCACCAAACGGTATTGAAAACCAACAAGGTAAGTACGCTTGATGAGCCTGGGAATAGCAAGTACTCTTCAAGGGTCTGAAGACACCTTCACAAGGCTAAGATTCTAATATCTATACAGAGTTGCGAATATGTCACGTCTCACCCTGAAGTCTTCCAACGACAATAATGGCACACAACTTTGCACAAGAGTTTGTGCAAAATGTGCGAAACGTTCCAGCAGCCTGCTATTTTGTGCTCTTTTGCAAGGACAGAGCACAAAAACGTGATAAATGATACCAAACGGCACCGGCGTGAGCGTGACGAAATAAACCAGGTAGTAGGGGCACATTTTTGGGGCGTTCAAAGCAGTACCAAGCGGAAAGAGAGAGCGTATGTGTGTGTGCCACTAACGACTAATGAGCAACTTATCACCCGCGTATTGGCAGGTACGGCAGAGAGATACAGAACAAATAAGATTGTCTGTTTTTATCGTCCGAGACGATAACCGACCGGGAAACTAATAAACTTAAGACTGTGCCGTCCTCCCCCCCCCCCCCCCCCCCCCCCCCCCCCAACTGTGTTGCGCGGCAAACGAGCGTCAAAAGGTGACGCTCGGCCTTCTCGGCAACCGTACCAGCTCAGCTGGTAACACAACCC